>RJWT010021875.1:0-17412 GCA_004365215.1 Cuniculus paca
ACTGGAGTAAGAAAGACTAGAAAAGAAAATGCAAGATCACTTAGATAAAGCAGTTAACCCAAGACTGCAACAATGGAGATTTAACCATTGTGAAAAGATAACACTCACGAATAGGTAGAAAATCAAATGACTGCTAAATTATATTATTCTAACAATACCTCAAATAAAATGTAAGAGAATTTGAAAGTGCATTGGGAGGAAGATGCAGAAGAGAACCTTTTACAGGACAAGGAGTTCAATATGCAACTAAGGAAATGATCATAGTTTAACCTGTAGAAGAAATAATGGGGTTTACTCTATAACAACATGATGATAATGAGATATTCTGCCACTGATATCACAGTTTGAGAAGTATTAGCATCATTTGGCAAGGAGATCAGCACTGCTCAAGTATAATTAAATGTATCAGATGCTAAGAAACAGAACTGGAAAACTGTAACTATCTAGCTTATGAGAAGACTTAGCAAGAAGATCATCAAAACTTTCTTTAACATTAAAAAAATTTAAGTACATAACATCAAATGAAACTATCCTTCATTCAGATTTTTTTTTTTTTTAGTGAATTCTCTTCATTAAGAATTGGTTGCCACGGTGTTAAATAAAACCGAACTTCAGTTAAAGGATATGGAACTATCTGAAAAACTGAAAAGCAGTACTACCATATGATCCTCTAATCAAACAACTTGACATGTTTCTATAGAAAAATGAAATCAGGATGTGAAAGAGATATTTGCACTTCTCTGTTAACTGTAACACTATACACAAGAGTCAAGATATGAAATCGGCGTCATTTTCTAACAATGAAGAATGTATACGGAAAATGCAGCACACACACATATACCAACTATTCAGCTTTAAAAGGAAGAGAATTCTATCATTTGCAACAATGTACATAATCTGGAAGTCATTATGCTAAGTTAAATAAACACATACAGAAAGACAAGTATAATAATATAGTTCTCCTTTACTCACAGTTTTATTTTCTGTGGATGCATTTACTCGAGATATAAAAATACTAAAAGGAAAATTCCAGAAACAGTTCATAATTTGAACTGCATCATTCTGAGTGCCATAAAGAGATCTTACAACATCCTATTCCATTCCACCCAGAATGTGAATTATCTTTTTGTCCAGTGTATTTAAGTACATGCCATACATTCATTAGCCATATGCAACTCTCATTATCAGAATGTCACAGAATCACAAAGCTTATTCCATTTGATAATGGCCCCAATATGCAAGAGTAGCGATACTGGCAATTTGCATATGATACACCAAATAAAAGCCATAAATGTTCACTTTAAGTGAAAATATGAATGTACAATAAATACAAAACACAATTTGAAACTAAACACTTCAATTGTCCTAATTTTAGTTATATCAATAATTAACTTGCTATTAATCTCTTACTGACCTAATTCATAAATTAAACTTTGTTATAGTTGTGAATATATGGGGGAAAAAACTTTGCACATACAAAGTTCAGTACCATCTATGGTATAGGCATCCACTGAGGTCTGGGAGCATATTTCTCATGGGTAAGGGGAAACTACTAAACCACATTATCTCACATGTAGATTCTACAAAAAGTTACATTTACAGGAGAGAATAGAGTGGTGGTTTCATGGTAAATCTTGATAGTCAACCTGATGGATGAAGAGAATCATCCAGAGGTGGCTGGATTGTGAGAGCACTAACCACATCATAGTCGAATGGGCTATATTAGGATATGATGTCTGGTTGGAGTAAGTAGATCACTGGGGAGCAAAGATGCCTTTGAAGGATACATCAATTCTAAGACCTTTCTCTTTCCCCTCTGCTTCCCAATCGCCATGAGAAGCATGATTTTCCTGGGCATCTTTCTGCTGTATCAAGGTCTCAGGCAATGGAGACAATAGTCAAAGACTGAAACTTCTGAAACTGTAAGTCAAAATAAATCTTTCTTCCTCTACGTTGATTTTGTCTGCTATTTGAACACATGAACAAAAGCCACCTAATATAGGTCATTATCAGAAGTTGATTTGGGGACTTGAGAGTTGTTGATTCAAAGGACAAAAAAAATTCACTGAAACAGAAGGAACGAGTTTAGGATACTATTATAAAGCATGATGACTGTAGTTACTAAAAATGCATTTCATACTTAAAAATTGCTAAGAGTCTAGATTTTAATTATTTTCAACACAAAAAGGTGAGTTTATAAGGTATGTAGTAATATGAATTTTAATTAATCTTGTTAGCTAAATTCACAATGCATACATATTTCTAAATATTATGTATATAATAAATATGTGCATTTTATTTGCCAGTTAAAAATAAAAAAGTGTATTCTTAACATAAATGTGAAATTGAAATATTCAAGCTTCTATTAAAAACAGAAACACAAAATAAATCATAGATATTACCATGAGAAAAAAAATTAAGTGCATTACTTATTTAAGATTTTGGTCAAGTAAAACCTAGTAGTAAACTCAATATATTTATTATTATTTTCCCCAAACCAATCTCCTTTTCAGTCTCCCCTGCTCCCACCATGTCTCAGCTCCACATCAAAAAGCAATCTCTTAAAAGCTAGAGCCTGGCAGTAATTTCTTTCTCAGGAGTCTGAAATTAGTATACCTCTCTCCCCATTTATTTAGCTCTTTGAAAACAATTGAGAAATATCTTTACACAACCAAGGAAGATTGAAAATTCACACTCTATGGCCTGGAATAGAATTGCTATGAATGCAAAACATTTGGAAAAGTTGAACTAGGTTTAGTAAACCTCTTTGGAACAAGCTCTGTATCTCCCACCCCTCCCCAGAGTGTCTTCTAGCTGGACTCCCAGATGCAGGGAAACTGAGGATGGATTTTAATGAATAAATTGAAACTCTGCTTTAGAAAAAAAATCAATGACCTTTTCCTAATATTGGAAGTTAAATTGGCATTTGACACAATAATGATAACTTAGGATTAAATAACAGTCTCATATCAACTAGGTAGGGAGCCACCATCCAAGCCTTTTGTTCTGTGGGATTGTCAGATTAGGAGGACATACAATTAAAGATGAATGTTCAAATGTGAAATATAATGGTATTTTATTAATGCCAAAAAGTACTCTCTTACAAAACACAAGCTACTGATAATTTTGTTTAAGTTTGCTTAAATTGGTAGTTGAAATGAAGCTTTCTTCTCCATTCCCTTCCTGAATTTAAAACAGTTATGCCTAGAGATGAGTTTTTTTCAATTATCTTATATTGTCATTTTTCTAATCTTGAATTTTTTAAAAATTATGCTGACAATTCAGTGTCTCTGTCTTGTGTGTATGTGTATTTCTAACATAAAGGATTTATAATGGGAATAATGTATTTGACTTTTTATACCTAAGATTCTTGAAAAATGTATATATTTGCATATAGAACATGATCTAGATCAATATAGACTTCTTGGGTTACAATCCTTTTTCCTCATCATTGCATTAATTCCTAATTTTTTTTGTGTTGTAAATAAGTAGTCTAAATAAACTTTAATTGTAGAGGCAGCATTTTAATTCTTCGTATTAAAGAATGTTTGGTTTCTTCTAGAATTTGAAATAAAATTAAATAACTAACTTGGTTTTGTTTAATGTCAGGAGTTTTTGATCTGCATTTTCAAATCTTTCAGAACAATTGTGAGTGTGTACTGTTATTTTCATTATTTTATTCTGTGTATTCTTCCCAGTACTTCATCCCTCACTACAAAACAGACAAACCCCTCCATACACGGAAACTAGAACTTGTATATCCAATTTTATTCTTATCCTCTGAGATCTCAGTGAATATCTAAATTTTGTCTTCCACTTACTTAATTTTCTCTATTTTGATTTTAATTTAGCATTTATGCTGTGCATCAAATGTATTTTTCTAATTTTAAATTTTGCCAATTACATATCTTCTTACTCTAATTTCCCAGCTCCCACATCTTCTAGATCCCTTGTTTTCTTAAAACATTTTTCAGACATAAAGTTGTCCTCTGATTCTTCAGAATATTTTTTGCAGGATTTACCTATATTTTCCATAGGGCACATTATTGTCTTTTTTAGTTGAATTTCACAAAGTCCCACTCAGAAGTATTGTGTTTATTGTAACAGGAGCTATTGGAGTCCATTTGGAAAAGACTGTCTGCCTCCTGCAACATTTACTTTGAAATAAAATGCTGTCATATCATTCATTCATTCCCACATATATTCATTCATTCAATAAAATTTGTGTTCCTTCTAGGGCCCAAACATGAGCAATGGATGTATAATGGAGAACCAAGTAGCCTACTTGTTTTAGCTATCAACATCAAAAAAGAAAGAGTAGAAATTCTGGGAACAAACACACCTCAATGAAATACTAATGCAGTTCTTATTAGCATTGACATTCTCTCTTGCCAACTTGTGATATTTTTGGAAAAGTTAAAGTTTGGGGAACAAATGGTCAGTCACTCTCTCTACAGGGGATGGAGAATAGTTTTCGTTCCTGCTAATATTTTCGTTCAACATATTATTTCTTTCTGAAGCTAGATTCTTGCCAGGTCCTTCTCTGAAGTCAGTGTATACAAAGAAATAGAAGGTGGAAGGATGTGAAGTAGAGCTATCTGTTACAACTTGCAGTATAATGTGTTCAAAAGACCAGGTAGCAGAAATAACTCCTCTAGCTTCTGAAAACTGTTTACACAATATACTACCTGATGGATTAATTATGTTTCTAGGAAGTTATCCTGTCATTGATCCAGTGAAGTGAAAAATAAGCAGTATAAACTTTAAGGTAATAGTGTGACTTCAAGAAAGAATAGTGTAAGTAATGCTGATTTGTTTTGCATTTAATGGAGTAAAAAAACTGAAATTCTAAAAGAAAAAAATTACAAATTATCTCAATCTGCTAAAACTTTAGATTCAAATTTAACAATAACTTTATAATTGTCTATTATATGTTAGGTATGATAAATCCTTTCATGTTATTGACTTATTTAACTTTTACAAAAGTTCTAAGAGATAATAACAAATCTTTCCTTCATACTGGTAATAAAGCTAAAATTTCCAAAAGTTAAGGTAGTGTCCATCAACCTGGGAAAACATGTCAAAGATTTGAGTGCAATTCAACACATATGATATTGATTGATATTGTATATGTATCCTAAAATAATTTATGAACTTATTTGCTATTCTTACCTATAATAATTTCCATGTTCTTCATATTTCAGTAATAATGTATAATTTTCAGAAAGTTTTCAAATATATTGGGTCACTTTAGCATCAAGCTTAGCTGCTAAGAAAGGCATGGAAGAGACATTATGGTGCAGAAAAATAAAACAAAACAGAACAAAACAAAACAAAATGAAATGCTGAACCTTAGAAACTAGAATGGTCTGACACCAAAGTTCCCCACACAGCTGAGACCAGAGTTTAAACTTTCATTTGTAATGCCAAATACTATCAATTGTCACAATTATCTCTCATCCTATTCAATAGAAGTTAATACCTGGTAATGTTCCATTGTTGTTGAAGCTCAAGGATATTTATTATGTGCCTGAAATATGTCCAGATATAAAAGTCGGAAACGTGAGAAATAAGTAAAATTTAGTAAAGCAGTGTGCTGGGTGATTTTCTCTGGGAGAATCAATAATAATTACAGGGACAAAACTGTAGTGTTGTCATACAGTTGAACTGATTAAAAAAATTACTTTAATTTTTCATATTAAAGTAAGATTTTCCTCACTCAGAATGGTTGTGACTCAGGTGAGCACTTCTTAGTGAGATTCGAGCAGTTATAGACAAGTGCATTTTCCCAATTTGATTTTAGCCACAAACAGAGAAGCAGGTTGGAGCAATTTAATTTGAGCCTTCATAATTCTGTTATTTCATGAAGCAAGCTGAATAAATAATTAGGTTTCAGAGCTATCTGATACATGAAGAACCAGGCTAAATCTCGCAACTTTGCAAAGTTGTAACATTAGTTACACATAAGAAATAACAGAACAACGAATCTTGAACTTGGAAGTAATTGGAAAATATATCAGATTCAACATCCCCATGATCTGGTGGCCCAGTCTTGTTTGAATTGTTCTAATACAAAGCATCCCATTAAATTCTGAGTTGGTTTATTACAGTGCTGGATACTGTTTACTCTTTTACGTTCATCTATGTATGTATAAGGGTCAGCTTTTCTGCTGCTGGGAAAAAAATATCAGGTACCCACAATTTAACTACCTACCAGTACAATTATTTAAATATAGGATAATGAAAAATTCTATTTTAATTAATGTTATAAGATAATATAACAGTAAATATAGAAACAATTTATCAAATTTATTCAATGCAAGATTCAACAGGTTGAAATTATACCTGCCCAAGTGACCCTCATGATAGTCAGTACATAAACAAAAGTGTTGTCAGAAAGACGCTTGGGATAAGTTATTAAGTGGTTAAAGCAGGAGAGGTTTTATTTGGCTCACTGTTTCAGAGAATCAAGTCCATGGTTGGCTAGCTGCTAGACAGAAACAACATGAGAGTGTGCATGGCTCAAGAAAAATGCATAGTTCATGGTAGCAGGGAAGAACAGCACAGGACAAGAGTGTTAAAGAAAGATATATCCTCCAAAGGCAGGCCCTCAGTGACCCACCTCCAACTGGGTGGCACATTCTAAGAGCACATTCAGCCATAAACATCAATATATAAATTTGTTGATGGGTATAACACCCCCCTGGATCAATAACTTCTGCAGGGATCTCTTTATCCAGTCAAGTTAGCAGTTAAGCTCAACCATCACAGCCTATGTATAATTAACAGCCATAGTTCTCAACTCTCAAGAATCTCACTGAATGAATATAATCAATTTTTATTTATTAAAAACTAACAATTTAAAGATAGTTAATCCCACATGACTTGCAGTCTTTTCTTTTTTATTTTATATCTGTTTTCAGTCCTTTTTCTCATGACACAGCCTTCTGATTCTTCTGCTCAAAGTCTTTTTTTAAATTTTAAATAGGATAAAACCAAGGAAAATAAAACAATAAAACCAATCAAAACAAACCAGTGTAAGTGGTAGAGGACTTCAAAACATTACAAAATCAACAATAGTTTCCATAATGCCTTTTGTTGTCTTCAAAATAGCTGCAAATACCTTCAGACATAGTAAAAATCAAACAGAACAGAATAGGACAGAAACAATTAAAACAAAACAATGGATGCAATAAAGGACTTCAAAACAAGACAATAGTAAATCCAAAATGGCTACCATAATATATCTTGCTATCTTTGAAATAGCTGCTCATGCCTCATGATATAACATAATCAAACAAAACAGAATAAAACCCAACCCAACAAAACAATGAAAACTACATAGGACTTCAAAGCAAAACTATAGGGAATCAATAATGGCTACAACCCTCAGAAGGAGATCCTCTCTAGATGCCACATTGTTTACCGCTGTCTTCTGAACAGACAATCAGACCACTGGCCCTAGACCTGCAAGGTCAGTGAAACACCGAAGCACCACAGGCATCCAATTGCACTTACTTCGATAGCTATCATCACAGCCTGTGTTTCTCCAGATGAGCCAGTCACTTACAGGGATAGGGGGACTGGTTCTTCTTTGCCAGCCCACATGCTGGAAGGGACTGGGATCTGGCTGTCCCCCTGCCAAGGTGACCTGCGCATGGCACTGGTTCACAGGCAGACCTTGCTTCCTGGTGGGGCCTTGTTCTCTCCCCCTGCAGTCTGCAAATGGTGCTGACTCACAGGGAAAGGCTTGGGTCTGGCTGTCCGCATTCTGGCAGTGGCCTGCACATGGTGCTGTTTCCCAGGGGACACTTGTTCCTTCCCCCCATAGTCCATGAATGGCACTGACTCAGGGAAAGGCTTGGATCTGATTGTTAAAAACTTTTATTTTTACATGCCTGCATCTTGTAATCTGAGCAACTATTTTGAAGATAACAATATGCAATATAGTGACCATTGTTAATTCCTTATCATCTTGTTTTGAAATCCTACATCATTTTGTTTTGTTCTTACTGTTTTGATTTTTTTTAATCTCTTTAAAATAAAGAAATCTTTTAGTTTTTTAACAATTTGAAAATCCTATTTATGGGTTCTAATCTGTTTAGGAATATTAGACCACCTGTGGATAAACCCAAAAGAAAACAGAAAGATTTTTGGAAGTTGTCAACCTTGTCATGTCTAACGAACCAAACTCGTTTATATAATGAATTTATTATGTCACAAAGATTGCTACAGCTGCAGTCTCTGATAATTTAAATAATTAGTTATTTTATGCCTGTTTTCCATTTCACCCAGAAAATAAAATTGTTTTGGATTTTATTCATTTCTTTCTCTTTCATTTATTTCTTACATTGATATATTCTGTGTGAAAGAATTGTTTCTGATGCATGGCATTACCCGCAGATGATAAATGCAGAGAATCAGCCCTGTTTCCAATGATTGGTTCATTTGTTATATTTGTACTCTGTCTCATCATCTCTCTACTTCCATGTTACTCACTATCATTGCTTAACTCTCTGTTAAAATTTCAGGAATAAAAGACTGGAGATATAGCTCAGTGGCATAAGTGCCTGCCTGGCAAACACAAGGTCATGAGTTCAATTCCTGGTACCAAAGAAAAAGAAAATAATAATAATAATCAGATTAGGTTCTCATACTACATAAAATTTTGGGAATGAGATAAATCATTTATTCAGAGAAATTTTATTGATTGTCTGCTAAGAGCATGACATTGCACTGGATATTGAAAAACAATTGAATGCAGAAGACATTCAAATAAGAAATTTCTAATTCTGAATTTTTAATTATTACATCAAATAAAAGTAGATTATCTGATACTAAAACCCATTACCTCTTAATCAGAATATAACAAGTATTTTACAATATTTAGGGTACTTTTTTTGTAGTCATCATTACATATCCCTTTTAGCCTAGACAACTTTAAAAATTCTTCAATTATTTTGTCTATATGAGACATTTTAGTGCATGGTCCTGAGTTTGATTCATGCTACAAAAAAAAGTAACATTTTAAGAATGTGTAGTTTGTTTTGCCCAGAGGAGTCTGTCTAGTTCACTGCCTATTCAACTAGTCAAGGATAGGAGTATTTGTCAGCTTTCTAAGCAGTCAGACACCTCTAATTTGAATTCGTTTAGTGCAGATTTGGAATTTCTTTGAACAAATAATCCACCACTTCATAAAGCATTAACAATCATCATAAGTACTCACAAACAATAACAGGTGGAATGCAACAGTAGCTTACAGGGCTCTATAAAAAGCAGAAATACAAGCTGCTTTCATTTTTAAAAGCTAACATGCTTGAGGAATTGATTTAGTAACCTGCTGAAGTAGACAAGTGTTGTGCACAAAGCAGTGAAAGACAATGTATTTTTTAAGTTGGATTCTCTAAATGCAAGGTAATTGCAGAAGGTTTTCAAATAGCCTGAAGGAATTGATTCAACTAGCAGCCCAGAAACTACAACAGCCAGGGAAGATGCTGTGAGAGTTCAGATTCAAGGAGTCATTTGAGGAAATGATTAAGTTCCCTTGGAAAAATAAAAATATACCTCAAAACTTCAATATCTAATAAGAGAAAACACATTGATATTGAGCCCTTGGAGAGTCTGTGCCTCTATTAAATGAGCTATTTAGATAGGCATCTGTACTTCAGGAGTTTATAAATTATTTCAGCTCCTTGCTAGGGTTTCCGTTTTTGTTTTTGGCTGATAATACTAGTGACAAAAAACCTATTTTTTTTTTGCAAGAAGGTATATTCACATATGTAGGAAATAAACACATGTTAAATTGTGTAGAACTTATTAGTTAAGAAAACCAATAAAATATTATTTCAGATCCTCAAGAGAAAATTCTTAAAGATGACTGTAGAGGCTTAAACACTGAAATAAATTTGCTGAATAGATACAGAGCTGGCAAATTGGTCAATCTTCACAGAGCAATAATCAAGTGAATCTCTAATAGACACAATTTTTATTGTTATAAACAGTTTTTGCATATTTAACAGTTATCTACAATGTACAGAGTTTTATAATAGCCCAATGAAAATCAAAGACAAACACAGTACTAGATGTGATATTCAGTAATCACTTTGATACACATCAAAATATTTACCGATTTTCTTCATATACTAGAATCTTGTTTTCAATGAAGGATGTAGTTTTGTGAAAGTGTCTCAGTGTACACGAGGATTTCAAAAATATCTAGTGTAATTTTGCCTCTTTTAAAAACATTTCAACATCTCAGGAAGAAAAGGTTAACTAATTGTCTCCATGACTTTTTTAGAAGAATTGTGTTCAAATAGATTCATGTGTAAACTCATATGGACAAGAGGTTTTACAACTACAACAAAAAAAAAGATTGCATAGCAGTAATACAACTAGCTTAGGCTAGTTATAGTTACAAATAATATTTTTTCATCTGTCAATGCGATGTTAGATAAAATAGAAAGGCAGATTTGGCCTGTAATATTTCAGAAGGTCCTAGGTTCCAGCTATCCCCAGTATCTAGTACAGTACAAAGGCAATGGTATATGACTTCTTACATTCCAAAATCCTTTCCCTAAATCTTTGTCACTTCTCCAGAACTCTTGTGAAACACCTCTGAACAAAGAAGCACTCTAAACATATGCAAACTGTTAGAGAAAAACATAATCACACCTTAGTAACAAAGATGCCCCTGAAAGCTTCCTATCAGTAAATAATAGAATACAATCTATCAAAAAGGTCAGGACATCTTTTCTTGAATCTTTTCTTCAACCTAATTTGGCAAGTGTCTACAGTTCCAGTTATGATTCTTTACTCTGGGATATGATTTCCTAATTGATGCCAAAAGAGTATGGGACATGGCATGCCAAAATATGCTAATTTATATATGATTATTTGGAGAGAAAAGCATCTGCAAAAGGTCTACTTCCTTTTTTCCTATAGCCTACATTTGATTTTGCTCATTAAATTATTAATAGTTTGGGTTTCACCTATAAAGGTAAGCATGAGATATTTAAACTTCTGTATCTGGTTTATTTCACCTAGAATTATGATCTCAGAGGCAAGCATTTTCCTACAGATGACTCAAATTAATCCTTTTTTGGCTGAGGAGTACTCCATTTTGTATACATACTTTATTTTCATTGTCTACTTATCTGTCAGTGGACATATATACAGGGTCACTTCCAAGATTTAGCTATTATGATTTGTGCTGCTATAAACATGGCTATGCATGTACCACTATGCTATGATGTCTTTAACTATTTTAGGAACATACCTAGAAAGGGAAGAGCTGTGTCTGATGGAATTTTCAATTTTAGTTTTTTGAAGAATCTCCATACTGATTTCCACTGTGCTTGTGCTACTTTTCAATCACACCAATAATGTAGGTGAGTTTCCCCATCACTTGTTTCTTGAGTTCATGGTAATAGCCATTCTTTCTAGAATAAGATGGAATCACAGTGTTGTTTTGATTTGCATTTATCTGTCTAAAATGCTGAGCATTCTTATGTACTTATTAATCATTTGTATTTCTTCTTCTGAACAGTGTATTTATTTCAATTGTCTAGTTTTTGGTTGGATTTTTCACTTAGGGGTTTCTATCTTTTTAATTTCTATACAATTCAGATATATGTCTCACATTTTGCAGGTTTTTTCTTCACTGTTTTGATTACCCCTTTGTTGTGTAGAAACCTTTTATTTTGACATAATCCCATTTGTTGATTCTTGGTGCTATTTCTTGTGCAATTAGGGTTCCATTCAGAAAGTTCTTGCCAATGCCTATACCTTCAAGAGCTCGCCTATTTTATCCTTTTGTAGATGAAGTACTTCTACTTTAATATCTAGATCTTTGATTCATTTTAATTTAATTTTAGAATTAAAGATATAGGTCTAGAGTCAACCTTTTGCATGTAGATAACCAGTTTTTTAGCACCATTTGTAAAAGAGGCAATCTTTAAACAATTTAAGGAAATTCTTGTTAGAGAATGAGCTAGAGATTGCACTGTATGAAAGCATAGTTCATTCAGCTTTAAAAATACAGGTACTTCCTCAAAGAATTGCTGATTCACTTTAAGAAAAATCTACCCATTAAAATATGTACTGATAATCAATTGGTTGATATAGGCATGGTCCCTGGTCTCACCATCTGTATGCTCAGAAAAAACAGAAAGCATACACCAGGTGGTTAGGACAGGTGGATAGGGACCCACAGTGGGGAGATCTAGAAAGGGAGGCTGTTAGAGATGTGGGCTTTGAATGACTTGGTTTGCATTTGGAAAGGTCTTTCTGGGGTCAGTATTTCACTAACTCTATGAGGGAAGTCCCTCAGAGCAAGGCCCAAGATAGCAAAGCATCAGAATTCAGAAAATAGAAGACAAGGTAAACACACTCATGTTTTCTCTTTATCCTCAATGCCAAAGTTATGGCTGATGATGATTCAAATGGTGAAGAAAATAAAGGGTATTAACACCAATACTGAAAACAAACAAAAAAAAGTTTAGAAAGCTAGACTCCTGTAAAAAGAGTAAGACAAACAATTTGAACAAGCTAGAATTCCAGGGCAAAGTGACAACTAATAACAGTAACTTTGGAATGTGGTTGTTATGAGCAGGGTATTTTTAAACATATCATTCAATCTACACATACTCAGATTTTAATTGTTAGGATGGTTTTGAAAAGGAGAGCTAATATTAGATTATATGGCTATTAAAGAGATAATTAAAAATGTCTTTAAATAACTATGATTAAAAGTCTTCATATGCCACATTATTTTATCATAATTAAGTTCTTCCAAGGAATCTAACATCATCTTTGATGATTAAATATCTTGTAGGCCTACATATCATCCCTTGAATAACAGTGAGAACGGCAACATCTTGAAAAAGTAATGGATGTGAACCTAAATGAACTGACTCCCTACTCTTCATATAATTTTCTGTTCTTGTAACTGATTTTTTCACCTCCTGCTCCAAAACATAAAATCTCTATGGGTGTAACAGAATGGATTTACTAATTCCTGTATAGCACTATGTACCGTTAGATTGAAACTGAAAGAGAGAAATAAGAATGGAAAATTGGAGAAAGATAGTTTGATATGTAATTATTTCAAGATCATATATTGTAATGGTTATACCACTGGCTTTTGGTACAGTGTGATTTGATTTTATATTCAGAATGTTGTGAACTTCCTAGCTCTGTGAACTGATTCCTACTCTAATAATAAGTGGTAGAAGTCAACCATGAAATGGTTGTGGTAATTAATGATTCTGAAATTTCTGGTACAGTGAAAAGTACTTATAAATAACAGTATTTAATAAATCTTAGACATTACTGTCATCAGAGGGTGAAATGGATTTCTGAAACTAAGTATCAAATTTCATTTGATAGACATTTCTTACCACACATTCAGTTGAATTGCTCTCTCTCTGATGGATCCATCACCCTTAAGAAAGGAATCCTTTACATACAAGTTCTTACCATGATGGGAGGCTTTCTCAGCCCATCGACTTCAAGAAGGGAAAAGAATGAAGAGAAGCAAAGTTTAGTGCACAACCCTCAATCCCTAGACTTGACAGGCAGCTAATCTGAGACAAAAGGGCATGGTGGTAGAATGCAGCAAACTATGGTTTAATCAGCTCTGGTAGAAAATAAGATGCAAATTGATTTTCTCCTTTCGATGCAAGGAAGATGT
This sequence comes from Cuniculus paca, assembly GCA_004365215.1. Classification (NCBI taxonomy): domain Eukaryota; kingdom Metazoa; phylum Chordata; class Mammalia; order Rodentia; family Cuniculidae; genus Cuniculus; species Cuniculus paca. The sequence goes on from RJWT010021875.1 coordinate 13,691, forward strand.
ATTCACCACTATTTATCACCTTGTACCTTAGCTCTACTTTCTTTGGAGGAACATAAACAGAAAGGTTATTGTTGAGAATCTCAGTGTTTGTTGCAGAATTGATTCAGTTCACTATTGTGAAGTAAGTAAAGGCCTCCTTTAACAGTCAGAGAGATAGCTGTTCTGCTTCACTTCTCATGGATATCCGGTCCTTTTTCAATATATTATCTTCCCTCCGCTTAATTACCAATTCCTAACTACTTACATGAATCCATATTAACATGCATAGGGATAAACCTGTTTCTCTTAGTCTGATGATTTTTTTTGGTGAGAATTCAAGTTAGAAACCCAACAATCTAGCACAAAATGTGATGGTTTTCAGGATGTCAATTTTCTACTCTTTTAGTTATGTTAGGTAACACTAAAAACTACACAGTGAACTTTATATGTCAGTGATGTTTTTCTCATCTGTATCCCTTCTTTAAAGCTGTGATTATACACACCCTGGAAAAAGGAATCCTCTATAAGTTGTCCCATTCTCAGACCACTGCTGATAGAACCAAGAAGAGTCTTTTTTATAATGACAGTGATATTTTATGATATATTATTATGTGTTTCTCTTTCATATTTGCATGCACAAGATGTCTTATCTGATTAAATCCAGTGTATCTGGCTCCAGAATTGGGTGGAGTTGAGCATAAGAAATTAAACTGCTTCAGCAACAATCACAATAACTACAAAATTGTTAATATTTTTGACACCAAAATGAGATTTTGCAGCAAAATCATAAGGTATCGTGGGAGGCTTTTTGGAAGAAAGGTGTTTGCTAACTTATCTGACCATATAAAGGAATAAGTAGAACAACAATCAGATTTTCGATAAAATGAAGGTTCTCTTTCGTCTATTATTACTTGACTGTTTTCCTATGGTAAGGTAGGTGAAGTATATGATGATGAAAACGAAAATCTTGAAGTCCACTCCCTCACAGTAGTAGGTAAGTGGGGAGTAAATGTTTCCAGGAAAGAGCAAAAGATAAAAAGACTCGGCGCTTCTAATCTTCAGACACTCAGACTTACTGGGGAGAAGAGACTGCATCTTAGATTAATAGAGAAAATGCATAACTCTGGGAAACCTGCCATTTAATTCAGTTTGAGACTGTGAGGCACACTGGTATAATTCAACAATCCCAGGAAAATCATTAGTTCAGCATAAAGAGGACCAAAGGAGAGGTAATTTGTTTTGTTTTTGTTTTTTGAGAGGTCTTGCTATGTAGTTCAGGCTGGCCTCAAACTCACTATGTAGTCCGTGCTGGCTTTCAGCTCAAGGTGATCCTCCTGCCTCAGCCTCTTGAGTGTTGGAATTACAGACATGCACCCCATGCCCAACTAAAGGGAAGTTTTAAACCTGAAGTTGCTGGAAATATTGGGCTTCGTTTGCTTCTCCTTCCCCCAGGCACATGCTTCTCTGCATAACATTATTTTGATGGAGGGGATGAGGGTACAGAATATATGATAGACATTCAGTAGAATGCACCATACGTGAGAATCCAAAAGGGTTCATTTGTGGAAGATGAACTTTTAAGTATCACTGGTTTCCTTGTTAGGCTTTGAATATTTGTGTTTCCTCTGAAATTCATGTCAAAACTTAATCCCCAATACCGTATTTCCAGATAAAATCTTCAGGAGATAAACTGACCATGAAGACTTGACCTGCATAAATGGTATGAAGGAGAATGGTGACTTTATAAAAGGACTAAAGAAAATTATGCAGGCTTCTCTTTTTTTTTTTTTCCTTTCACTTTCTGATACGTATAGTTGCAGCAAGAAGGCCCTGACCAGATTACACATATCAACATCTTGACCTTGGACTTCTACATCTTCGAAAGTGTAAGAAACAAACCTAGGGTGTTTATGTATCACCATTTCAGGTATCCTGACATAAAAACACCAGTGAACTAAGACATTTATACTAACCAGCTTTTCTCAACTCTGGGCTTTATTGACAGCTTGGATTGGGTGAGATATCTTGTGTATTGGACACTATTAGCAGTGCCTCTGGCTTCTACCTGCTTGGAGCTAGTAGAATTACCCACCTTGCCCCTAGTCAGGACAATCAAAAATATCTTCAAACATTGCTAAATGTCCCATAGAATTCAAAACCAAACCCCACTGAGACTCACTATCCTAGATCAACTTTAATTAATCAGGAATAGAGCAATAATAGCAAGAAATTCAGGAGAAAAGCACTATGCATAATAATGAATGAAGATAGAAGAAAATAAATTTTCTTCTCAGATAACAGGCTGCAAGAGGAATGGACCTTCTCAAGACAGTATCCTGAAAGACAAAATATTTATGGAAGAAAAAGAACCAAGGATCAGTGATGTTGAATATTTTTTCATATATTTATCTGCCATTTGTACATCTTCTGAGAAATTTCTATTCATTTCAGATGCCCATTTATGGATTAGGTCTTTAATTTGGGAGGGGTCTGATTTTTTTCCATTCTTTATATGTTCCAGATATTAGTCCTTTGTCTGAAGAAGAACAGGTTAAGATTTTTTTTCTTACTCTATGGGTTGTCTTTTTACTCTGTTGGTGATTTCTTTTGCTATGCAAAAGGTTTTTAATAAGATGAGATCCCAGTTGTTGATTCCTTGAAATATTTCCTGTGCAGTCTGAGTTTTGTTTATAAACTCTCTACCTACACCTATGTCTTCATGAGTTCTACCTTTCTCTCTCCCAGGAGATTTTGCATTTCTGTTTTAGTATTTAGATCTTTAATCTATTTTGATTTTAGTTGAGTACATGATGATAGACATGAGTATAGTTTTAATCTCTGGCAAATGAAAAACCAGTTTTTCCAACACCATTTATTAAAAAGGCTGTCTTTCTTCTAGTGAACACGTTTGGGCCCTTTGTAAAAGATAAGGTGACTGAGTATGTTTGAAGTTGTTTCTCTTTTTCATTGATTCTAAGATCTGGGTGCTTTTGTTTTGTTTTGCCAGTACCATGTTGTTTTTATCACAGTGGCTCTGTAGTACAATTTCAAGTCAGGGATTGAAATGTTCACTGCTTTGCCTTTGTTGCCTAGAATTGTTGCCTAGAAAAGTATCACCCAAAGAAAACTTGCTTCTATTCTGAGGAGGGAATTAGTGTGCTTCCATTTGTACTCAAGGTAGTTATAACATGTTACGCATAATTATGAACTTGTCTTTGTATCTTGAGACTATAAAGAAATGCGTCTGGTTGTCAAGCTTAAAACGGGTGGATTGTGATGTTTAACTAATTGTCTGAATATGAAATGCTCAAGCAAATGGAATCAGCATAGTTCTGAGTGTGGCTGAGGGGATTTCCTGAAGATAGAAGGCCCACCTCAGGGTCGCTTGTCACTTGAATAGTATAAAGGGGATACAAAGAAATAAGAAACATTTCTATTTCTCTGGAGAAGCTTCAGTCTTTGCCTTCACCTTTTATGTCATCTATGTTGGTTACTTTTCTCTCATTGTTGAGACAAAATGTCCAATGCCCAAAATTCAGGAAGGACACATTTATTTAGGTCACAGTTTGTGAAGGTTTTAGTAAATGCTCAGCCGACTCCAAGGCAGGGTGGCACATGCAGAGGAGCAACAATTTATGGTGGCAAAAGACAACAAAAGCAACAAAAGCCAAAAAGGGAGGAGCACGGAAAGAAGAGTCTTTTTGCAACTTGTACTGTATGCAGGCCACACCTACTCTAGCATG
>RJWT010021876.1:0-17410 GCA_004365215.1 Cuniculus paca
CCAGTGCATATTTAATACATAATCCAAAAAGGTATAATGTTTAAAACATTTGATTCTCTCTGTGGAAATCAATACCTGCTTTTTCAATCCACATTCAAGTTGTAAAGAAATTCATTCATGATTACTACTAGAAAATATTGGTAGCCATGCTCAATAGGGAAAATTGCTGTCAATTCCAAATTGTACACCTGCATGTGGATTTCCCTGAAGACCTTCTTGACGCCCTGCGGAAGTGAGCCAAGTTCACTTTACCAGGTGACATTCTGTTGTCACAGGCAGAATATTTCCTGGTCTGACTCATGAAGGGTACATTTAGAATTATAATCCAGTGACTGATTATTTAAATGTAACTCAGAAAGGTGTATCCACCTTGAGATATTCAGTACATTGATCCTATGGTCTTCAGTTTCCAAAAACTTTCCCAGCATCTCCTTATTTCTCTATACAAACTAATTGTCCTTAGGGACACCCTCACAAGTACTCTGATTCTTTATATTTATATTTAAAGAGCTTATTTGTCATATAAAGGCTATACTTTTTAACAACATATTATACTTTTGGCATTCTCAGATATTAGCTTCTATCATAATTATATTTTCCATGACAATGTAGTATTCCCTCATGAGGATATATGTAACATAGGACGAACTCAAATGTAATAGCTTTATTACTGTCTTTAAACATATTAATAACTAAATAACTTTTCTTTAAATTTTAATTTCTATTTCTTTATATGGCAAATATAAACATGGTCCACATAAACTAAAGTTATATAGGTCGTCAGTAATTGTGAAGAATATTATGCATCCTGGTTCCAAAAACTGAGATGCCCTTATCCAAGGGGAATGCACATACCCGTCCTCAGAGAGAGCTCTCTTCCAGCACTGAGCATAGATTTAGCCTACATGCTGATCACAAGACAACTAGGTAAGCAATAATCATGATGATAATTTATAGTGTCTACCACAAGGCTTAGCTATTTGAAATACTTTACTTATCACTGTGAAGACACTTCTGTTTCATAGATGAGGAAGGAGCTCTGACCTGCTAATCATTTGATGATTAAAGAATGGAGCCACAGGTTAAAACCACAGTCTAAACTTAGTGTTTCTATCCTTAACAACTCTGATGTAGGCATCTTGTACAAACCACTATTTTAATGGAATGAAACACTATGCAACTGTCAGGAACAGTGAGTGGAGATAAGAAGGGCTCTCCTGGTAGATACCTTACAAATAAAGTTCTGCTAAAAATATTGGGAGGAAGGTCTTTCGTATGGTTTTGATAAGGAAGGCATCAAAGTGTGAGTCTTTGAATCATAGTCTATTGCCAACAAAGAAGACCTCCTACTTAGAGTCCTATGGGTTGAGGTAGATAAAGAGAACAAATCTCACAGAAAATACACTTGATAGATAAGGTATATTAACCACTGCCATAGTTTAAATTTAAAATGTCCAACAACTGTCTCTTATGTTGTGGGGGTTAGAAGGTGATTGGATCTCGAGGGTTCTAACTCTATCAGTAGATTAACTCATAGAAGAGACCGTAATTCAATGGCTTTATAGGGAGATGATGGAAACAGGAGGTGGGGATCATTTGAAGGGAGTGGATCATGCGATGTGACCTTGGGGACTGTAGCTCATCTCTAGCCTCTTCATTCTTTCCCTCCCTCTCTGTTTCTTGAGTGTCATGAGATGAGCAGTTTTCATTTTCCACACCCTCCCACTGTGGTGTTCTTGCCCATAGCAATGGTAGCAACTGAGCATAAACTGAAACCTCTGTGATTGTGACCAAAATATTTTTTGTCCTTTAAATTTTTCTTCCCAGGTATTCTGCTATAGTGATGAAAACATGATAAACAACCACACAGCAAGTGAATTCTAAAAGTTTTCAAAGTCTAGCTGTTCAATTAGATGGAAGCAAGGCTCCACAAAAAAAGTCTAATTAAAGTTGAAAATGTGCCTATATCTGAGCAGTTCTCAGAAAGACTAACACAACCCACACAACAAAGACATGTTTTTAAATTTTAAAATGAAAAGAATAAAAACGATGATACAAAATTTCAAAACAAAATAAGAGATTAACAGTGGTTAATATATTGCTTATTGTTGTCTTCAAAGTAGTGGTTCAGATTACAAGATATAGGCATGAAAAAATGATCAGACAATGAAAACACAAACCATTCTTTTTGATGAACTAACAGAGAGTAGTAGTATAGTTATCCAGCAAGGACTTTTGATGAAACCTGAGAATCCTGTACCCTGGAGGTCAGACCAGGCTTCAGAAATTTGCTGAAGGTTCACAGAGTGTGGCTCTCAGTCTTCAGAAAAGTGACTGACAGCACAACCTTGTCACATCATACTTTAAAAGGAAGCTAAGAGAATGTAGCCCGTCATTTCCTAAATTCTCAGATTGTCTCTCAGATGTTGAATTTATATAAAACTTACAGTTTAGTAGTTGAGTCCAATAACCTATACAGGGAGGTCTCATAAGGTGTGGTGTCATCTTCCCAAGGGAACAGGCACAAACTCCAACTTCTTAGTGAACAAAACATTTACCATGTGACTATTTCAAGTATCAAGTATGTGTTCAAAATTATTTCAAAGCTATGCAATAGGAGAAAATTGTATTGCAGTGACTTTGTAGCAAAATACCACTTACATAAATTTTAAAAACACATAAAGTGGAACTAAATGTTTTTCAAGGATAAACAGGTATCTCATTAGTTGTATAAAGTTATGTTGGGATGTCAGTTATTGGTTGACTTAAGAGAGGGATGCATAGATTAGGAAATAAATGAGGAAAGAGCCCCAAGGCTTCCTTCTGTGCTACATGAGATTCTTCTCAACCAGTGAGGTTATGGAATTTGGAACAGATCTAGGAAGTCCAGGAAGAACATAATGAATTTTTCTGGCAAGCTGAGAAGTTGAACTTTGTCCCATTGCTATATTCCTATGATCTTTATCCCACCTTTATTAGTGACCCCTGCTGGGGGTCCCCAGTTTCTTGCAAGGTATTATGGTGCATTGTGAAAAGAAAGTGCAACAGACAAATAGATCTGGGATAACCAGTTATTCCCAGGGAACAAAAAGTCAAGAGACAACTAGAACCTCAGTATTTATTGATCACATTCTCATTGAGGAAGATGGTGGAGGGATTGTGGCTGGATGTGCTGCTAGACAAATGGCTAGGCAGGCAAGGTTTGTAACAGAGGGGACAAAGCATTCTTATGAAAGCAATGGAACAGCCAGAGTTAGGTTCTTTTTAATGAGTAACCCACTTTGTAGCCAATTCTGGGAAGAAATTTTCCTGTGGAATCATGCAGTCCTCTGCAGATACATTATCTCATGTCTTAGCTCCATCATATCACAGCCTGTCTGTCTGGACCCAACTAATGGCACTGGCGATGAATAATGCTAATCCAATGTCACTGGCTTGCTTTGATGAAGATATGTACATGGCTTCAGCAAGACTCATTAATTAAAGTGAAAGTCAATTTAGGGAAGTCGACTCTGTACAGCCTGCACTGCTCACAAGAAAGCACAATCACACTTGGGTCTGGGGGAGGGCAATGTGGCGTTTCTCATGCTGGGAATGAATGTATTCATTTCACAATCAACCAGAATGTTAACTTTATAGACAGGTTTTGTTTATGTAGGATATTTTATATTTTAGACTTCCTATTACCCATGTGACTCTGAAAATAACACCCAGTTTTCCTTAAATAAAAGTTGAACACTATGTTTTTTCTTAGAAACCTTCATGCCTTGCCTCTTATTTGCAGTCTTATCTTGCCCCCTGTAATGGTTGATACATTGTGTCAACTTGAGAAGTTTAGACACTTAACTAAGTGACTCAGCAGTTCTACATTCTAGGTGTAGAGCACATGCCCTAAGGCAGCTGTATGGCTGTTGTGATGGTTGATTCATGTGTCAACGTGAGTTAGAAGCTTAACTAAGCAACGCAACAATGAACCAGGGTTCTCACTTTGTAAATATCCTCAGCCTGTGTAGGATAATGTCATGGAAGTGGGTTTAGTGCTACATCTGCCCTAGGGCACGTAGTCTGCTTACAATACAAGGGAAAAAAAAACAGAAACTTGCTCTCCACACTCTTTGCTCTTGTTGCTTTTGTTGTTATCCATGACAATTACCTGTTTCCACTCTGCCGCACCAATTTGCCTTAGAGTCAGCTGATTATGGATTGACCCTCCACAAATTGTGAGCTAAATAAACCTTTCCTTCCTTAATTTGGGCTGTGGAATATTTTCTCTGAACAATGAGAGAAAAGTAACTAAGAAACTCCCCCTATAAAATGAAGAAACTTGACATTACAAAATTACATTTTGTGGAACTCCCAAAGATTTTATTCCAAACGTGGGTAGAAACTCCATCATTCCAGTTCCCCAAAATATCTACTGCTTTTATCAGCTTCTAGTCAATTATATATTCTTCCCAACAACCAAGGGGCTAGGAATGTCTGAAAAAGTAACTGGAAACATTTTTCTGCCTACAGTTGCTAAACACAGTGTTTATTGAAGGAATTGGCTCCCAGAGGAAGAAGACAAATGTTGGGGTTAGAACCTGAGCTATTTTTAGGCTTTTTTCTTCTACTTCTTTTCCTAAGGCACATGTTCTTTTTCCTTATAACTATATTTGAAAAGGGCCACCTCTATAAAAAGACCTTGTGTTTTTCAAGTAGACATCATATAGTGGGTAGTTTGAAAGAACAAATAGAAGTCCCCTTGAGCTGAGTTTGCTGAATGAGTATGAGATGTGTCCATATGGGTATGTGAGTTCCTGAAAAGTTTTAGGAAGAGGTATATAAAGGTTCCAGTTTCTCAATCCTAAACTGCACCCTCTGTTCCTCACAGACACGTTTATTTTCAAGTTAAATCTACAGCTTTCTCTGTGGATAGGGCCAGACAAATGTGATCTAAAAAGATAGAAAAACAATTCAGGTTCTAAACACTCCCCAGGACTTGGATTTCAAGAAGTGTCATTCAATCTGTTATGGAGAAGTTGTAGTTTGACCATTCCGTGGCAAAGCCAAAACTACTCCAGGGATCATCCTTGGACTCATTACTCCAGGAAGCCAGCCTTCCATTGTCCTAAACCCTCAACTCTCTCCTTCTGCCTGTCACATCAGTCCCAAGAAGCAAACAAAATATTCCTTGGTCCTGAAACATAATATCTATCCTTGTTAAATAGTACCTCTGCTTATTTTTATCCCCATTATCTGGAAACCTAAGATTGCTCCTTTTTCTGTAGCTTGTTACCAAATGAAATAAAATGTTTCTTCAGAACAATGACAGGTCATGTATCAAGTGCCTGTTTCAAAGCAACTTACATATTCTTATACTTCTTTAGACAATACTCATGTTTTCTCAGTATTTACTAAAAATAAAAATGTTGCCCTTAATTTTCATGTTCCTTTTCATACATCACAAGGTGCCTTTATTTCTTTTCAAACTCTAGATACTGGGGAATTTTCGTGTATCATTTTGCTGTATAGTTATTGTGGAGATTATTATTTAGATGCAATATAAAATTTTCTAATATTAAGGGAAGCATACATTTCATTAGTTTTTAATATCAAGGTCATTGCAATAAATTGCTTCCCAAAATTCTACAGATATTGTCTATAGGAGACACCCATAATATTCCATGTGCAGATGTGCACATGTCACTCTAGGGTTGAACCAGCTTTGTTTTCTCGATAGTCCCCTGATGGAGGCGAGGACCACACCATCTCTCCCTGCCACAACTTGCAGGGTGTGCTGTGGACCTGTGGGGCAGTGGCACCCGCACTTCCTGCATGCCTTGGTGACTCAAAGAGAGGTAAAGTTCATTGGTCCTGGGTAACAGGAGTGGAGGAAGTCTTCTGCCCCTCAGGTTGGGGTGAAGAGTGAAGGTGGGGAGAGAAGATTCCTGGGATCCTGGGCCAGAATAGTATCACAGAGCAATCTTTCAGTGGTTATCACTTACTGAGCGATAGACACAGGGGTACAATTATACGACTAAGATCAATTCACAGGGTGGGGTGAAAACGGAGTCTTCATAATCTGTGTCTTTCTTGCTGAGAGACCCAACCTAACCCCACCAAACCCAACCCAACACAACATGACCCAACCTGACCCAACCCAATCCTTTTTTTGAAGAACGTAACTGCAGCATAAACAGAAGCAAGCATTTAAAATGAATGAACTTTCATTGCAGAAGGGGTGGTAATTGGGGTGGAGTTCGACAACCTCTGGGAAGCCCCTTACTCTAGGGTGTTAAACGACATGAGGTTGAGAAAGTGAAGTCTGGAACAAATCCAGAAACTACAGGTATTTAGTTGTATTGTGCCCTGCCATGTAATAGCACTTTCTTCTCCCACCATAGGAGTCATGTACTAAGGCAGTAACAGAGAAACAAACCCTTCACTTCTGTGTTAGAAGCTGTTGTCTTATCTGAAATTCCATTTGTTTGACTTTTCATCACTACACAAGACATTGGCCTTAAAAATACTCTTTATGCAAGTAATTCTGCAATCTTATTTTTAAAAAAATAAGATCTCAGAGTTTGGGGACCTTTTCTGTTTTTAATCTTGGCTTTTGTAAGTAATTCCAACTGCCAAATAAATATGATAGCTATTGTTCTAATTACATATAAAGTAACTAAACTTTTTAAAGCAAAATAAATTATATGCAAAGTGCTCTTTTAAAAATCTAAAATAGAAGAATTGTATAAAGTCCTCGAAAATGTGAAAAAGCCTCATGAACCAAATGTGCCTTTTTCATTGCACAGGAGAGATGACAAATTTGGTCAAACTGGTTTAAAGACATTAACCTAACAACAAAGATGATCAAAGCACAAACTTCTGAAAACCTCAGTTTCCGCACTCAAATTCCACTGAGCTCTTTCTCTTGTATACAAAAGATATTTTTTAAACTATTCAACTTTAATAGCCTTTATAGACAGGAATTCACTTAAACAGATCTGAAAATATTCATTTTGATTGAATCCTTTACTTTTTATTTGTTGCCTGCTAAATTTCAAGTTTCAAGCATATCGAAAGCCTTGCATTACTACATTTCTTGGTCAAGTTTATAATCCCGTTACAATAGATCTCGCGTAAAATGCCACGCGGATGTAGTGGCACACACCTGTAATCCCAGCTACTTGAGAGGCTGAGGAATGAAAATTGCAAGTTGGAGCACAGCTTGGGCAACATAGGGAGGCTGTAATGATTGAATTAGTCCCCGTAAATTGGTTTAGCACAGTTATGAGTACTAGGATTACTCCAATCTGAGTGTGTGTGGCACCAATCAGTATGTTTGTAGCCTGAATAGAATACAGTAATATCTATGTTCATGATGTGCTTCTGCTCTCAAACAATTTGGTTTGCAAACAAGAGTGTTCAGAAAAATTTTATTTCCATTCACGAACTCCATATCAATGACAAACACAAACTCAGGTATGTTCCCTAGAATTGTGGCATGAAATTCATGAACTGAAGTACTGTACCACTGTGTAAGGGAAAAAAGTAAGGCCGGCTTGCCGCTTCCTGTTTCTGACTTCCTGCTTGCATACCATGAACTGTTTCTCTTCTGCTATGCCCTGCTTCCATGCTGCCCTTTCTTGGAGCCAGTCAACTGTGGATTGAAACATTTACCAATTTAGAGATAAAATAAATCTTTCCTCCTCTAACTTGTGGGTGTCAGGTATTTTGTCCCAGCAATGAGAAAGTAACTAAGACAACTAGATTCATTTTCTGTGTTAATTAGCTTTCTGTGACTGTAACAAAAACTTTGAGAATAACAATTGAAAAGAGGAAATTTTTACTTTGGCTCCTGATTGCAGAGATCTCTGTCCATGGTCAGCAGTCTTCATTGCGTTTAGCTGAAAGTGTTATGGCACAAAAGTGTGGCAGAAGATAGCTGCTCACCTCAGGGAAACCAGGAAGCAGAAAGGGAGCCAGAGAGGAAAGGGTAGCAGACAAGATATACCCTTCCAGGGCATGTCCCCAGTCACCTACTTCCTCCAATTAGCCCCTACCTACTAAAGATTCCACTACCTCCATGAATTCATCAGTGGATTAATCTTCTCATGAGACTAGACCCCTGATGTTTCAAACATCTTCCTAAAGACTTCCACCTTTGAATACTGTTACATTAAGAACTGAGCTTTCAACATGTGATCTTTTGCACATTTCAAATCCAAACCATATCATGCATTTAGAAACTTTATCATTGCTTTAGGAAACTAGCCCATAAGTTGATAGGATCTGGTGTGCATAATATTTCACTCACTGAGAGACTCAACTATTGATCTCAGATGCTCCCCTAAAAGCGACTTCAACATTTAATGAAAAGAAATACCACTTCTTACTTCTTCTTTTCCAAAACTCTTATGGGGACAATAACAATAACCAATGAAGTTAGAGTATTAAAGTTTAACACAGAGGAGAAGATGGAGAGGGAGCACACATCTTGGAATAGAGAAGTCAAGGTAGTTAAACAACAGAGCCACGAGAACCATAATCTATTCAGCTGAAGTGTCACTTCTACATCCTGCATTATTTGGAGATTCAGCATGAAAACCAGGGGTCACTTATCCCTGAACCAAAACCGCTGAGTTTTGCACAGTCCTAACTCAAAATGCTGAGGCAGTAAATGTTATTAAAAATGCTTCTGTGAAAAATCAATGCAATCTTATTTTGAAAATGAATATTTATTTTATGGAATGGAATAGAAAGACTTAATATGACATGAAAGGAGTTTATTGCTTAATATGTTTTTAAAAGTGCACTGCAGGAAAATGTCCAGCATATTTGAGCCAACAGAAAAATGATTACTAAAGGTCTTTTCTTATTACATTTAAGTCTTTTGTTAAATATGAATTGTGGTATGTTACTATGTATTATAAAGAAATAATACTGAATCCAGTGAGACTCTGGTTACCACAGGGTCTGCACACATCCTAGGGTCAATCAATTAAGTTTATGACAATGAAATAGTCCCAATTTTGGGTAATGTAGTACTCTGTTATGGTGTTTCAGGTTAATGGATTTTATAATGGAAAGAACTGTGGCTAGAGAGTCAGGAGGCCTGGGTTTAAATGAGTTTAAATTCTTATTGAACAAGTTATGTCACCAGTCTCATGGATTATGTCTGCATTCTATCACTTAGAAGTGTGTTTTGGTTCAAGTAACAGAACAGCCAAATAATAATAGATTATTATATAAATGCAGCCATGGGTATGTGTTGACATGATTACACTTTGGTCTTATCCTTGGAGCGCAGTGCATTACTCAGATGTTTGTGATAGTGCTGGTATAAACATCCTTACTGCATCGCAAGTAGTATCAACTATAGCACATACTATCACATATAGCACCTAGTACTTGTGACAGGAAATAACTATGCTAGTGTTTTAAATATTTGTCATACTATTTATCATGATTTTAGAGCCTGTTTTATCTGCTTATTACATAGTTTGCTATAAAAGAATACACTGTGATAAGCCAACAGCTTCTCATGTTTACATTGATCAAGAGGCAGCAAGCCACCACATTAAGTCATTGACCTACACCATCTAGGTTCCTATAATTACATATATGGTGTGATGTTTGCACAATAACACAATTTCCTAACAGAGTAATTTTCAGAATGTTTCTCCATCACTAAATGATGAATAACTGTATTTATTTTCTATGTTACTTAGAAAACAGCTCTGAATAGGTTGGCAAATTACCTCAGAAATGATACAAAGGATCCCGTTTTTTCTGTCATTCCAATTCTCATCCTTATTTGACTTTGCACCCATGATGGCAAAGATGTCTTAATCTGTTTTCTACTGCTACAACAAAATATCTTGAACTGAGAAAATTATAAAGAAAAAGAAAGGGAAGGAAAAGAAAAATGAAAAGGAATTTATCTCTCACAGTCCTGGAGTCTGGGAAGTGAAGAGAGCTTTTTATATTTCATCATACATTGTGGAAGAGAAAAGGAACACACAGAAGACAAAAAAAAAAGATCGGTTGACCTTATTCAAGTGCATCTTGGAGCAAGCTCTGAATAGAGAAAGGCAGAAACACTGTGAGGTTGGCAGAAACTTGCCACCTTTATTAAGACTTCACCTAAAAAATTGCATTCTTACACTGATTCACATTCCACTGTTCAGAGTAAGTTACATAGCCAATTATATTCTATGGGATAAGGACAGATACTTCACATATAGTAGTACAGTCTCTAAAATTAAATGACAAAGGATGTACAAAGTCCCAGTGCAACAGAAGAAATTTGCAAATGCAGAGACTGCATCTATTTCTCCCCAGACACAAACCTAAAAACCAATGTGTGTACTTGGGTGACCAAGTGAATAATTTACTGCAAAAGTTTGATACGTGAGTTTTCTGAAGGGAGGTGGAGTGTGTAAATAGTACATTTTCAAAATGTGAGATGAGAGTTTCTCTGAATGATTAGATGTCTGAACGGCCCTTTTAAAACTACACCTTTTCGTTATACATTACTAAGCTCTTGGATAAACTTGCATGATTTTCAAACATAATATATTGTATCCCAATCAAATAATTTCTACATCAATGAATAAAATCAATGCATATAAAATCATTTTAGTTTATTGATTTAGCTTGTTTACCTTATACTTTCTTATTTAGAATAATTGTTATAGGTAATCAGAAATCTTTGAAAAGAGAGAATCTTTTAAACTAAATGAAAGTGATTCTCCCTATATCATATGTTCCATTTTTGAAAAGAAATGAAGGAAGGAAGTTTTAAGGAATCAAAAAGGCCTAAAGCACAGGTAATTAACTATAAATTCTATTACAAGCTAGAATAATTAGCTATCACCTAAAGTTAGATAAAGCTTTTCCCAAATAAAACATATTATTGTTACTAACTCAGAAAATTGTTCAGAATAAACCCTTTCCATAAGCACAATTGGTTGTCTATCACTGTGGCTTATTTCTATATTCAAAATTTTCAGCATTCTTTTCCTTCAATATTTAGAAGCAAAAAGAAAGCTACATACAGCATTAATATATCTACATTTAACTTAGACATGTTGGTGAATATGGCTTCTGTATTTCACAGTGTTTTTCTGTTGTTCAAAGTAAGTCATATGATGACCACGGCTGATGTTTATAGGGAAAAATTCTCCATATCTAGAAATATTTATACTTATATATTTTCTTTTTAGATATTCTAGAAAGAATATAATTTGAAGATTAAAGCAGTATTTATATCAATGAAATAATTTAAATCTTCATAAAAGTGATAAATTATTTTTCTTGCCCTTTTGCAGTGTAGGTAGCACAAATTAGTCTGAATACGTAGCAAACCAACAATATGAGTCATAATTTCAAGTTTAATGGAAAGTTTTTTTTCATTGCCTTATTATCTTTGGAGCACATTGCTAATTTTATGCTTAGTTTGTATATTTATACATTTCATTTTTACTCATAATAGTTCCATAACATTTTCTTATTATTTTTTCTTTAATTATGTACACATCTTCTCATAAACAGACACATTAGGAAAAAATCTCCACTCTATGCTTTGCGGAACATCTTTAATTCTGTCTTGATTCAAGTTACTTTGTTCAAAGTATTTATTGATATTTTATCATTCACTACACCACTCATAATGAAGTAAAAGTTTTTTTTCCCCCTCATTATACGTAAGTCATAATCAAGTGTTCCACTATAAACATTCTCCTAGAAAACAATAGTAAACTGTTTGTGTTCTTTGGCAAATTTTACTTAGGATATGGACCTTCCATTAAGTGTTATCTGTCATATGAATGTGAATTATGACACTTAGTATTTACTGAAGTCAACCATGTATCAATAACTATTCTGAAATCTTTATATTAATCATATTGAGTTCAAGTTCTTCAGATATACAGACTCATAAAAGAGGAACGCCTTATAAAAATTGGTTCATGCTGTTATGGAGAGCAAGAAATTCATAATCACTGTCTATAAACTGGAAATCAGGAGACCCAAGATGTAATTCAGTCCAGATATAAGGTCCAAGAGCCTGGAGCCATCCAAAGTAGGACAGGAATGTCCCAAATCCAGAAAAGAGAGTAAATTTTCCCTTTTTACACCATTTTATCTAGTTAGAGCCTCAACTGTTTAGATAACTTAATATGTCCTTCAATCTTTACTTAATCTACTAATTAACATGCTAATTTCTTCTAAAACAGTCCTTTGCAGAACCTGTGTTTTGTCAGTTATCTGTGTATCTCCATCTTTACCAACTCAACACATTGGGATGGCTGAAGTGTTTATTTTACTTTCTAAGGAGGTTGGCTGATAGATGACATTTCACTCATGTTGTAACAACTAGTTGTTGAGGGAGTTGTGCTCTTTGGAAACCTACTGAGAGAAAGATATTGAAAGCCTGTGCTGCATTACCTTCCGAGTTCACCCATGTAACTTTTCTCTTTGATGATTTGGGTTTGTGTGTCCTTTCACCATTACAAAACATAGTCGTGCATGTGACCCCATGCCAAGTCCTGTGAATTCAACTAATAAATCATTGAATGGTCTTGAAGATTCCTGGCACAGAAATTTAGATTAAATGTTGCATAAGCAATTATATAAGTCTACAGTTAGGAAAGATAGAGGCAGGAATAATAAATGGGGATTACTCTGAGTTAAACTGGTATGCCAAGTTATCTTTCTAGAAGATAATGCTTTAGCATATAGGAAATCAAGATATCCACAGACAAATCCTTCAGCTATCTTAATGTGTAGAGTGGTAAAGACGGAGAAATCTCTAAGAGGATATTAAGAAGGAGGGGCTAACACAGGAAACAGATAACCAAAAAAAGAGTAGCATCAAGAAACTCCAAAGCAAGAGAATTTATTTATTTATTTATTTATTTATTTATTTATTTATTTATTTATACCAGGGATCAAACTCACAACCTTGTGCTTACCAGGCAAGCACTTGAGCCACTGAGCTAAATCCTTGGGCCAAGAGAATGTTTATTGTTGTCAGAAATACACTTCTGTGATTTTTTACCCACAAGTCTGTTTGACTTCCTTTTTAATAGAAGTATGAGCTAAATGTCCCCTAGATTAAACTTTCATGTGCACACAAGATTGTAGATCTCTCCCTTCCTCTGACATTGCATCTCACTTCAGTTCATGCCAGGAATCACTGTAGGGTTATTTTCTGTGGAGTGAGAAGACCATAGATCAGAGTTATTGACCAGCACCTTGTTCTTGCCCTGCTCTGGTAATCTAATGCTACAAAATTAACCACATCAAAACTCAACAATTTTATCATGTTTATGATGTAGAGGGCTGGAACTTTAGACAAGGTTTGCTTTTCTCTGCTTCAGCAAGACTGTGGTCATAGCTGCGTGGCTTGGAAACCATAGCTGCAGCAGCTCAAATGGTGATGCATGTCTGGTGTCATAGCTCTGGCTGTGGGTTGGGTTGCCTTAGTTCTCCGTGTGTGCTGCTGCTGAAAGGTCCCAGCTATAACTTTAGAACTTCTTAACATAGATGTCTGAGCTAAGAGGGCTAGAAATGGCTAAATCTCTTTCCTTCAATCTCTCTCTCTACTCTGTCTCTCTCTGTCTGTC
Source organism: Cuniculus paca (assembly GCA_004365215.1). Taxonomy (NCBI): domain Eukaryota; kingdom Metazoa; phylum Chordata; class Mammalia; order Rodentia; family Cuniculidae; genus Cuniculus; species Cuniculus paca. The sequence goes on from RJWT010021876.1 coordinate 13,611, forward strand.
CGTCTGTCTGTCTCTCTCTCTGACACATACACACAGAATTCTCATTGTCTTTCCACATCCTCTTCATGCACACACATGGACACACACACATCCTTATATATATATATGTCAGTCTCTCTTTCACAATTTTATTCTGTGTGTCTGTGTGCCTCTGTCTCTACCTGTCTCTCTATATCTGTGTCTGTCTCTCTTTCCTTCTTTCCACCTGTGTGTGTACCTTTGACTGTCTCTCCTCTTACACACACTCCCTGTGTATGAGTCTTTCTCTCTCTCTTTCTCTCACTCCATCTCATTTTGTGTGAATTTCTTGGTCTGTTGTTCCTCTATGCACAGTCTCTTGGAATGCTTAGCTTAAACTTAAAGACCAAGAAGTCTTTTACTATTTTTCCTCTGCAAAAATAATGTAGTATTCTAATGGATGACATCTGATAGTGATCAATCAAGAAATACAGAACCTACTATGCAATGAATGAGTTTTTAAATTTAGGATTCTTTCAGAAAAATTTAATAATTACATAGGTTTTCTTCTGGTTAAAATAACAGATTCACTCAAAATGTCTGTTTACAATGATAGGGGGCATTTTTGCATGTCCCAAGTTCACAGTGAAAAATGTATAATTATAAAGTAACTAATATTAGACCCTTTTCCTGTGAAATAGTGGGGACTACTTAAAGGAAGACTTGTGAGCTGCAAAATAAATGACTTGCCAATTTATTGTATCTCAGAGTGTTCAAATTATCTTCACCATTATGCATATGTGATCTTTATAAATTATTATTTTCATTCACAGAGATGCAGTTAAAAATAGAAGATAAAATTGAATATAAAATGTTAAATATATATTAGGCACTCTGAATTTCAATCCACACGTATAGTTTAGGGATAACCATGACAGTTGGGATTAAACCATTCATATTTTCTTTCTTATCATGAGCATTGACTCTAATCCTTAGGGTCATACTGTCACAAACATTGAGGAAACGAAGAAAGGTAGAATAAAGAGAAATTAGGTATGGATAAAATTTGCAGTAAAGTTGAAATTATAGAAGGCATCTCTGTGTCCTCTTAGAGATTCCCTATATATATTCTGATTGTCCTATATACCTACATTAGGGAATAAGCATTATTTTGGAAAAAAGTTTCAGTTATCTCTGTCTCCATTTTTCTGATGCAGTTGATCCAGAAGAGTTAAGAATTTGCTGAGTTACCATGTGGAAATCAGAAAATAATTTCTTGCCCTGAGCCTTTGGAAAAAAACTTGACTTTATTTATTTCAGAAAATAAAGGAATACTAAATAGGGCATGCAGAGAGAAAGAGCATATAGGGTTGTGTGTGCGTGTGTGTGTAATTCAACGCTGACCACTGATAAGCATTTACTTCACATGTTTAACATTCTTCTGTTTTTTCAGTTTCTGTGACATTTCAGCAAATGGTTACTTTTTATATACACAGCTCAGATTTTGCCTGCTATGGTTATGCAGTAGCAATTTTCGTTGCAGTCTTTTCTCAAATCCTGGTTCTTCTGCAATATTCATGTTTTAACATGCTCATCTCAGTAAAAATTAAAAATTATATTTGGACTGGTTTACAAAAATGTGAAGAATTAAAGGAATTTCTCATTTGTAAATGAACTGTTCTCTAGCATGTTTTAAAACAAGGAAACTAGAAAAGTAGCAGGGTATATTAAAATTCCTAAGCTGTGGTTTATATCTGCATTTGTTTTGCTTTAAAAGAACATTGACTCATTATATTCACCATTATATCAACTTTAGTTCATTAATTTTCTTGCAAGATCTTTTCCCTTTAAAGTGCCTACAACTTTTAGTCAACCCCAATCCATGAAACTAAATAATGATCTTTGTGTATTATTATGTAATTTAACTCCTCAGAAAGCAAATGGAATTGAATGTTTTCATAATAGCCAATGTTTGTGTACAAATAAAATTTCTTCCTTTCACAGTCATTCTCACTCTACATTCTACCTTTGTCTTGCTCTTCTTTTACTTTTTTCACTCAACAAAAAATACACTTCTTGTCGTCACTTAAATCCTAAACCCTCCATCCCTCCCACCAAAAAACTTGGTTGATCCTTATTCCTAGCATAATCCTAAAATTTAATTTTTTTGAAAATATGATTTTGAACATCCTCTCTTTACCATAAAGAGCCTCTTACTTACATCATAATCATAAACAGTTTTCTACCTCCCCAAATTATCAACCTCTTATTCAATCAACAGGTGTGCACTGATCTTACTTTGTACTCCTCTGAAAACTGTGGGACGTTCAAGATTTGAACTAGAATCTTATTCACCTGTTATGTCCTAATCGTCGAAGATAATAACTTTCATAAATTTTTATAAATGTTGAATGACTCCATAAATGAGTGAATGTATAAATCTCTGACTTCAAGGCTGGATGTATTAGGATATTTAATAAATTTGTAGAATTAAATGCAGATTTTGTAGATCAGATGAGCATGAAATCTGCAGGGTTTGCACATGAAGTTTTCACCTGAAGTCTCGCAATGTTTTTTGAAAGACCTATAGAATTTGTGTATTAAGTGTGATCAAAATATATGGTGAATACTTACATTTTTAAAAAAAAATTTATTACAGTAAAAGACAGGCTATCATTAATCTCCCTCAAACTACACCTCCACACTTCAAACATACTCATCCCATAATTCTTGCCAATTTCTGGAGCAGTTCGGCAAATCCTCTTTTGTGTCTTTATAAGCATGATAAAAAATATGGTGAATGTTGCTGTTAAGTGCCATCAAATAGAAAATCATAAAAATATTACAGTATGTCCTCACCCACCTTCTACATCAAGCTCAACACTATGCAACCTCTGAATCTTCTCCAAAGTTAAAATGACCATGAAAGGTAAATGTTTGAATGGATTTAGGACATTCGTGTAGCTTAACAGTGCAACTAAAGACGCAAAGAGGACTTCAATGACAGTTTCAGAAAGTGGCAAGAACCAAGCTGTAAGTACATTCAAAGTTAGGGAAAGTCTTTTAAAGGTGATTAGACTTTTTGAAATTTATATATCAGTTATATTTTTTGAAGGAAAAGAAGAATGTATTCTAACTTAAGTGAGTAAAGCATATAGAATTATAGGTCATTTTATCTTTTTGGGCCAAAATGAAGGTCTTACAGATCCTAGAAATATCCAAGGCCAAGAGGCCACTAAATGTGAACCGAGGTTGCAGCACGTAGTTGTAGATATCATGTCTCTTAATATTACCTTGCCACTATACATAAACAACCCTGTGTTCTCCTACCTACGTTAGCAACTAATCATAAGTTACCATTGTTTGAACGTAAATATGCCCGTAAATTACACAATTTTGAAATACTTTGCTTTTTATTTTATAAGCCTTACTTTTATCAAATGTTTCTCTAAAAAGTTTTCCACTGAGGAAATATTAACCTGATGTCAGCAGATGCCCCTAAGGGCATGAACTGCAAAAATAAACATCAGAGTCATCTTGTCAGCCCTTTTTCAAATCCTGATGTCTGTCTCACCCTTTTGGCAAAAGTGCGTGCAGCAGAGTTAGCATGGGTGGCAGTCCTCGTGTGATACCGCTAAATGCTTTAGTTGTGATTACAGTTAAAAAGCTGAAGGTGAAAAATATCATGACTTCACATTACAAGTGATGAGTCAATGATAAAAATCTAGGTAAATATATATATATATTATATTTATATATACATACTATATATAAATATATAGTATATATAATATGTATAATATATATAATATGTATATATACATATATATGCATATATATAT
>RJWT010021877.1:0-17411 GCA_004365215.1 Cuniculus paca
AATTTGGGTGAAAGAAGGGAGGAGAAACCAAAGGATTTTCAAAGAAGCTGCTTGCCTTGCCTACTGCAATGTCTAGTTAGAGGTAGTCCTGAGGAAACGAGGACTTGAATGAGGACCAAAAAGAAACCTTACACCTCTGCTCTGAGGAGAGCAACGAACCCGCACTGGGAGGTAAGCTGTCATGGAGACCTAAAACTTCACTGAGATGGTCCGGACACAGACCTGAAGGCAGTCAGATCCTTGGAGATGAGAAGTTTGGTGTGCATTTCAGATCAATAGAGAAAGTGAATTTTGTTTTGCAAAATGGATCAAGGGAAAAAGAATTTAAAATGTCAGAACTTTCTATTTTAATCACTCATTCTCCTTCCATGCATTCATTATTCATCAGAAGGCAGGCTCAGGGAGAGAAGACCCTGGCACCTCTTTGTTTAAGCTTTGAATTTCTCCTCTTATTTTTATTCCAATTCCATATGAGACAGACATGGAAAATGCATGACAGAGGAAGGCCAGGTCTGAGCAATTATGCTGCCTGCCTCACTACCACCCACCACTTTTTGTTAAACAAACAGGGAATTGCAAATCTATGAATCCCATATGTGTAAAGCACACCTTTAAGAAGGAATTTTACATGCATATCTGGGAAAAATATTATAGCTTGAGGAAACGAACAACAATGGTGGTGAATCCAAATATTTAGAATTGATTTAGAGGACTCAAGTTGTAAAAAGCTTATTTTCCTGTAAATGATGACAGCTTGGAATGTATTCAGAAAAGGGAAATGGACCCATATAAATCACAGGATTTATGGAGGAGGAAAAAGGGTGTGTAACGTGTAAAAGCAAACATCTGTCCTTTCTGACCATGTGATATGCACAGAATTGAGCCCATTTATGGAGAAGGTTGAGGGTAGGGAGGGAGAGGCAAACTCCCACCAGAAATTAAAGTTACTAAACTATAACAAAAGGGAAGATCAAAAAAAAAGAAGCGCTTATATCTTTTTTCAAGCTGCCAGAATGTGGTTCACATATAGTTTTTAAAAATGCAGTAAGTACTTAAAGAAAGTAAAGCTAAAGAGTATTTTTTTAATACATTCCATATTGTTATCTTAGAAGTAGTTGTTCAGGTTTCAAGATCTAGGCATAAAAAATGATCAAATAATCAAACAATGACAGCACAAGCTGTTTTTTTGATGAATTAACAGAGGTTAGTAGTATAGTTATCTGTCTTTCACACATATACATACATACAGTTATAGGTGCAAACCTACATACATATAATCTTTTCCTTTCTTCCATTTCTCCTTTCCCCTATCCCAGGGCTAAAGAGTTTTAAGAATCAAATCATTAAAAAAAAATCATTATTCCAAATGTTTAACAGAGAAAACAAACATTAAAAATAAAAGTGAAGAAATTGGAATGAAAATAAGGAGGGAAAATATAAACTCAAATCAAGAAGTATTTAACTAACAATGGCTAAGTTATTAAGGATGAGAAAAGGCCCAGGGAGAATCAGAAGGTAATTTGTCACAGAATGTTCCAGAAGATAAGACAATGGCAAATTTAAACAAATATGGGCCAATTAAAGTGATGCTGAAAAGACATTGTGTTAGTAGAGTTTTTGGTGAAATTGTCTCCAAGGATTGCCTAGAAATATACTGACAGCCTTCTGTGTACCAAGAGCATTTACCAGCTGACTGAATTTAAATTTTCCATCACTGACTAAAATCAACTCTAAGTGGTTATGTGTTCCAAAGTCCCATAATGGGTGGGAGGCAGAGCTGAGACTGTATTTCCACCTCCTCTGGGCTCATCCTGTGATCTTACCACCACTCCACAGCCCCCTCCAACCGCCTGACCTGTGCCAGGGTTGTGCTAAAGCCTTTTCATTGCTGTGCGCATGGCTAACTTTTGATGGTAAGCCGTGCTTCTCTGGTAAGACTTCTTGCTGCTGAGTCTTAGCAAATCCCTGAGAGGTGTTTTGGCTGCCTTTAGTGGCTCACAGATGAAGCTAAATTTGTCAGACAATGAATGAGTGCTGTAGTGCCGGGTCCTAGAATAAGGCAAACATAGGTTCAAATCCCAGATCTTCTGTGAACTTGTTTTGTGGCATTGCTAAGCCCCACTTGCTTCATCTGTAAAATAAGAATGAATGATGAGGACAAGATGAAGTTATACATCAAGCCCTAGCACAACACCTGGAACATAGAAAGAGTACATTAGCATCATCTCCCTCTCAGGTCAATGGGGCAGCAGGAGCAGCAAGGTGGCTGTACAGTCCAGGCAATCAGGTGTTGTTAGGCTGTTACGGTATTTAAGCAAAGGATAAAGCTGGTGGCAGCTGCCGCTATTGAACCCTGGTGCAAACGGAGATAGTGCAAAGATGCCATAGTCACTTAATCATCATGAGCTAGTCAGAGCTGACATGATGTTCCAGAACAGGGAAAAGTAACTTCCCAAAAAGAGAAACTGACAGTTGGCTGGACACAGATGCGGGAAAGACAGGAAAAGCCAGCCATGAAGGCCCAGAAAGGGCTTTGAGAAACTCATCCTGTGGGAAAAAGACACACGACCAACCACACCAATGAGACTTCAGATTCCCTGGGCCAGCAGCAACAAGAATGTTTCTGAAAATGTAACTGAGTTAGGGGAAGGGACATGGGTATACAGCCTATCACAGAAAAGAGAAAAGATAACGTCAGAGATTTTAGGATTTTTAAGAAAGTAAAGCATAGCAGCTGGCAAAATTTTAGTGGTGGATAAAAATGGCAGAAGTATAAATGTTGTTTATGATTATCTATCCTACATGGGAAAGGCCTAAAATGTTTGGAAGTAGGTATAAAACCTAAGGCAGTAGTGATAAACACTGGGAACAAAAAGGGGTGAGTAAGGCAGCAGGGAGATGGAAGGGGTGACCAAAAGCTGCCAGATATCTGGTTAGGAACAGGAGACATACACACATGAAAAGGTACTTACATTCATGAGGTCACCCATATGTGACAGGTGGCACACAAGTCGAGTCACACCTATTTTAATTCCAGCTTCCTTTCTGCAGACCCCGCACCTTTTCTCTGTGCTTCAGTTTCTCAGTCATTGAAGTGTGGTGAACCATAACTGCTGTCCTGGAATCGGCTGCAGGAATGGAAGGAAAGGCTCATTAACAAAAGGACATTAAACACGTCCACGTGAAATGAGCACAGGCTTAGACCAGGGACCTCTCACCTGGAACTAAGAGCCTCCATTTGCTGGATGCATTTTTCTTGCTGCTGAGTCTGGAACCCCAATATCAGCTCCAGAGTGCATGTGCACCCAACCTCCACAGGGCTGCGGCATCCTGCAGAGGCTGTTCTGCCATGTACCTGATTGGGAACCTGGTTGGGTTACTGAGATAATTTACTTGACCCCTCAAAGCATCATCTGGTGAGACCAGCCCTCACTAACTAAAAGGATTATAGAGAAAATGCCCAGGCCATTGGTCATGGACATATTCATGCATTCTTTACGTGGGAATTCAGCCCTATCATGTTATGAAGAGGATTTTCTTCCTAGTCTCAAGCCAGGCTGGGACACTGACAGGTGCACAGAAACTGCACCACAAAATGCAATAAAGGCTGGGAGGTCATGCACAAAGTGCAGCAGATGAAAGAGAGGAAGACCAACCCATGAAGAGCTGCTGGTATCTGGATGCACAGACAGAGAAGGAGGCAGAGGATGGGCTGAGGAAGGTTTGAAGGTGGACTTTGGGCATCAGTTCCATTACCAGGGAGGGGATGCTGGGAAAAGAGGTGCAGAGACAGCAGGTGATGGAGGACTTGAGTTTCAAGGCAGCAGGTGTTTTGGGGGGGTGATCTTCCTCAGCCCCCAGGATATTATAGGCTCTGCCTGGGCTACTTAGCTTCCTGCTGGGACATATCTTGGCCCTACTTCATTCAACGTGTGGCCAGACCTGCTTGCAACGCCACACTTGCTGTCTCTCAGCTTCCCTTAGAGAATAATCTTTAAGGGGAGGATACATCCTGACTTCTTTTACCCCACTGTAAACACAGCCCTGCCCAGGGCACAGCTCCATGCCAACTTGGTGGTGCCTGGACCTGCCCCAAGTCTGGGTGCCCCAGGGGACCATCCAGAGTCTCCCAAGGATGGGGCATGGCAGTGCCCGCAGAATCAGTTGGGATCCTGCAGAACAGGCTTGTCATGGAACGTTCCCAAGACTCCATGAGAGAGACTTTACAGGTCCACCTTTCCTCTAGAATTGTCATGTGGTGGGGCCTCCTGCTGAGAAGGACTAAGCTGTGGAGTCTCCAGGAGTAATGGAGCAGCAATGACTTTGCTGAGGTGCCAGCAGGGTAAGCACTGAGCTGGCCTCAGGTTGCAGAGAGAGGGCACTAATCTCCTAGGTCTCACTGCTCCCGCTTGTTGAAGGCAGTGCCCTCTGTCTCTGCTAGACCCGGCTCCCCAGGAACAAGCAGAGAGAAGAAAGTGCCATCAGGAGAAGAAATATCATCTCGGTCAACCTCATCTTCTATTGTAGTTCTTATACTTATAAACAGTTTCTGTTTCTTTTCTACCATGACCACACATACTAACATCTTTCTCATATCAGACCCAAGGATCACTGTCCCCTTGCTTTGCACCATCTGTCTTATAAAGAGCCTAGGACCAGGAGATAATACTTTTATAAGGCCTCTGGGTCTGAGTCATCATTTATTTATTGAATGGTCAGTTGTCCCAGAGTTTCTCACCTTCTGTGTGGAGGAAGGAAGCTAAAGAAGGTTGAACTAAAGATGAAGATGATAAAAGCAACTCTTTACCTTGGTATGGTTTGTTCCACAAGCACTTTTCTATTTAACTTCCACACCAGCCCCATATGGTATACAGGCTGGGGACTATTGGTTTCTTTTACAGTTGGTGGAGCAAAAACTCAGAGAACTTTTGTTTTTCCAAAGCCCCAAAGCTAGTAAGTCATAGGGCCAACTTAAGAATTGAGCTATTCTGGCCAGGTGTGGTGGCGCACTCCTGTAATCCCAGCACTCGAGAGGCTGAGGCAGGAGGATTGTTACAAGTTTGAGACCAACCTGGGCAACAAAGTGAGCCCAAGGCCAGCCTGAGCTGCATAGTGAGACCCTGTCTTAAAAAGACAGAAAAAAAAAGAGAGAGAGAGAGAGAATTGAGCTATTCTGCTTCCTGGGCAAGAGACCCAGGGACCCAGTCCTATGAAGACCAAGACAGAGTCCTGGCCACCTCTCACTCCCCATTTCCCAAGCACTATTGTAGTATGTGGGGACAAGATGCATTTTCATTCCCAATCTTGAAATAACTAAAGATTCAAAAGAATCTTCCACTATAGCTGACCTAGGAATAGCAGAAGAGGCCATAGAAAATGCTTTCCCTACAGAAGGTCCCATGAGTTCTGCTGTTGGCAGCATTGAGGGTAAAGAAAACAATCTCTACCTCTCCCCTAATTTTCCTGCACTATTTTTGACTTTGACCTTTTGAAAAATGCCTTATCTGAGGTCTACTTTTTCCCTAGAATTTAGCCCCTGGCTCTAACCACACCGCCTCATCCCAGCCAAGTCTTGACTGCATCTAATCATATGCAAAAGAAGGCTAACGTGACCCTAGTTCATAGCCAGGAAACCTGTCCTCACCACTGTTGGCATATTAGACACAGAAACTTGTTTTCTGAAAGTCAAGTACATGAATTCCAGGTCCTAGGGAATGTAACAAATAATATTATGATTTAAATGTTCCACTATGGGACTGAAGAGTCAGACAGCTTCCCACAAGCCCATGTAAACCCAGACATTCTATGCTTTGCTCCTTCAACGGACCAAGAATTTCCCCGCGAGTGAGCGTATTTATTTACCCAACATTTATGAAACTGCCATGATATTCTCAGTGTTTCCCAGAAGAGTTTTTGAAAGGCACAAAATTTGAAACTTAAAAAAAAAAAAAGAATCAGCATTTAATCACGTTTCATCAACTTTAAGAAGATAAAAACATGGTTCCTTGGGAACTGTTAAAATAAAGGGAACCAAAGACTGCTGCTGAAGCCCTCCCAGGGGGCTGACATGTTATTGGAGTCTGGGACCAACTTCCCCAGCCCTCCTGTCTGATTGGTCTCAATCCTCCAAAAAAGCCCACCCTGACTACTCAGGCAAAGCTGTCGTCTGCAGTTAGGAGAAACTGAATTCTTTATTGTTTGTTTTGGTACTGGGAATCGAACTCACAATCTCATACTTGCCAGGCAGGCATTGTGCCACTGAGCTATATCCCCAGCCCAAGAAATTCAATTGTTGTCATGAGGTGCTTTTCTTTTGCAAGGCCCCTGGAACGGAAAACCAACATTTTTAGTTTTATTCGGCCAGGTATGCCGAATAAAATTTTCTTGGTTTCATTCTTTCTTAAAAATGAAAGTTTTCTGAGGCATGGGGTCGTGAAAAAAATATAAATGAACCATTATAAAAATGGTAGGTACTTTAAAACAAAGGCCTTTTAAAATATTTTATTTAAATTCACACACACACACACACACACACACACACACATCTGGTATGTCCCTAGTTATGCTGTCTTGATGTCCCAAAGAATAGATTCAAAATGCTTACCTTTCGGGAAGAATCAGACTTTGCACAGTGTTAGACCCAGTGACGAAGGTGGATAAGGGCACACTGTAATGTCACAAGCATGCCTTTCTGCCAGAAGGCACTGGGCAACTGCACGTAGTTGTTTGCTTTGTTTTTAATAATACCTTTAATAATACCTTGTAAGGCACATGAAAGAAGACTTGCAGAGCTGCTTCAGAAAGTGGCAAGAGTTATGGGTTAATCATGTGAGAAGAAAGGAGGAATACTTTGAGGGGCATTAATGGTAAAATATCTTTTACTATAACATTTTTTAAACACTCACTGTATATTTTGAGAATGTATGTATTTGAGATATGTATATATATGTATATATATATTAATTACAGTCTTTTGCATCTTGTTCATTCCCTTTCCTGCATATTGGTACCTTCTGAATCTATGTTAATATCCTAAATTTTTGCTCATGGTCATGTAATATCAATATTATTAATATGGTATACTGCCCTACTACTTAGAAAAAACTGCCCCATTTGATCTTTCTACCAGCAATGTAAGGCAATATTAACTTTCTTATATCTTTTCCAGCAGTAGATATTTCAGTTAATTCAGTTTTTGTCAGCCAGATTGGACATAAAATGATATTTCATTATTATTTTAATTTTTCTTGTTTACTGCCAAACCTTACCATCTTTTAATTTGTTAGTTACTAGAATTTGTTCTTCTGTGAACTTATTATTCATATCCTTGGCCCATTTGTCTATTGAATTATTGTAGTTTTTATCAATTTAAGGGCACTCTTTGAATATTAAATTTTTCATAATTTATCATTTTCCTTCAGATCTATCATTTTTCTTTCTAGTCTTCTTTTGCTGATGTAAAAGCTTTGACTTTTTTCTGCAGTCATTCCTCGATATCCCTGGAGCATTTGTACAGGACTCCCACCTCAAGACACCAAAATCTAGCTGGTGCTTGCCAGTAATTCTAGTACTGAGGAGACTGAGGCAGAAAAATTGCCATGAGTTCAAGTCCAGCCTGGACTACATAGCGAGACCCTGTCTCAAAAACCCCAAAAAAGAAAAAAAATACCAAAATCTGCAGATGCTTAAGCCCCTCCTATCAATATTTACTTATAACATACATCTTTTTGTACAATTTACTTATAATACCTAATACAATGTAAACATTATGTAAATAGTTGTTCTTCTATATTATTTATAGAGTAGTGACAAGGAAATAGTACAAATGCAGTTCTTTAAAAAACATTGTCTATTGGCAATTGGTTGAATCTGTAAACCCAGAACCCACAGATGAGGAGAGATTATCATATATGTACTAACATATCTACCTTTTCTTTTCTAACTCCTGGGCTCACAGAACTGTTTAAACATATTCCTAGCTCACATTTCACTATGGGTATCTATCTACTTGTGTTTAGTAGATCTTAGTTCCCCCAGTGTATTTTTATATATGGTCACAGCAACCAATAGAGTAGTGGCAGTCCCTGCATTTCTCCAGTATGCAGCCTCATGGAAATCTACTTGCTTCTGAGTCTAGAAACTTATTTATTTGAAGTTTTGATTTATTATGGTTTTTAGATGAAAACTGCTGATTTACAAAGTCGGTTAATTTCTTTTTTCTTGGCTACTTTGGGTCCTGCCCTAAATTCTGCCACTGATAGCTATGAAATAAAGAGGAGCACAGGGCACACTTGAGAGATGACCCAAGAGAGAGTGACAGTGGCCCATAGGCAGCAGGTGGGAAGGATCACCCAAAAGACGGAAGCAGACCCAGACTGTTCCAGATGCGGCATCAGATCCTACGTAAGTCTGTGGATGGTGCTACAGTGTGACAGAACTGAGGGTCACATTGGTTACCTTTCACCATTGGAAGGATCTGCCACCTAATTTGTTTTAAATGATGGGGAATGGAATATATAATCCACTCCTGGATAGTCAGAGTGAAACACATAAGGAATCTGGAGAAATTCCTCCCTCAAAACACTTCCACAGTAAGTCCTACATGATTAGAGGACAGGTGGACAAGCCCTGAGTCTGGGACACAGAGCAGTGGGAGTCCCATCAAGCTCCCAGGTGCGTCAGTGCTGGGTAAGAGCGGGAAGGACTGCTCTTGCCAACTACTCCAACAAGTCTGGGCAGACTGTGGGCACTGAATCACTAGCAGTTCTCGCCAGCCTAAAGGCCTGTCCTCACCTCAAAACACACCGACATCATAATCTCCATGGGAGTGAGGCTTCTGCTCTTTTCCCAGAGTGCTGTCAATTGCGTAGGGATCTGCTGGGTACAGTGCTCTCCAACTTCTGAGTCCTCACCGCATGATCACTTCCCGTCAGTTACGCTCATTTGCCCAGTTCACTGGACACATATGGAGCACGACCGAGGGTCAGGCACTTAGGTAGCCTGACCATGCAGTCCAGAAGGTGATGGTATGTGTGGCATAGATGAGATCAGTGCTTCTTGACTCTGCTTCAGGCTTTCTGAGGATTTGAAATGGCCAGATGGGCTACTGTGAGGATACCTATCCTTTGGCCAGGGTAGGGCTGCTTAGAGGAGGTGGGCACCTAACTGGGACCCCACAGAGAGCTGGTACAGGGTGGCTGGGTGGATTAGTAGTACAAGCTCTGACACACTGAGGGCTCCCTGCAGCCAGGCTCTGAACTGAGCTTTCCTTGAGCCCCTTTCACCCTCAAAACGACTGGCTCTAATAATAGCTTTTTACAATGCAGGCCACTGACACTTGGGGATGGGAAGCAGCTTCCTGAAGTTGGCACAGGTAGGAAAATCTAACAGCCAGGACTCACCCTACAGCTGTCTGATTCCAGTGACTGAACCATGTGTCACTGCCACTAGAGAGAACAGGGAGCTGTTTAGGGGGACAAGGGACAGGCAGCTGGCAGCCCACCCTCTGTGAAGGCAGCATAGTCGCCCACCATTTCTACTCCTCACCTTTTCTGCTCCTGAATTTTGGGGGGAAATCTTGAAGGCCAATAAGCTTGTGAAGTTGGTCCCAGTTCTCTCCCACGGATCACATTGCAAAGAGACACAGTGACTCCACACAGCCGCCTTCTCATTGTTCTCAGCAGAGCCAGGCCTCACCAACACCATGGAGAAGGCTCGGGTGCCAGGGTCAAATCAGGTTCCTGCAAGTCATCTGAGCCAAAGGAGTCCCAAGCTGGTCTGGGCTCCAGGACCTGTTTGACTGGTTTCTTGACAGTGTTTCACCCACATTAGCCAAACACTAATGGGAGCTTTGGAGTATGCATTTTGTTTCCAGGGGTCAAGATCATGTGAAAGCAAAAGTAGGCTTTAGCCATTCCTTCTAAATGCCCAAACAGAAAGACAACCACCCCCCACCTTCTCCAACATTGTGAACACACATGTCCATGGCATGCACACATACACATGCAACAGGCCCACATGATGCACACATGAACACACGGCACACAAATACCAGTGCATACACACATACAGATATGTATGCACACACAGACATGTATACACATAGGTATACACCTACACACATGTGCACACAAACACACATATACATGACAAGCACACACATATGCACACAAAGCTATCATGCGTGGCAAGTCATTTCTATAGCTACAATCTCTCCCCTCCTACCCTCAGGCACTGGCCCAGCAGCCTGGGAGCGGTCTTTCTTCTTCCTCTGACACTTGAGGAGGGTCTTTATCTCTCCTTAATGACGGGACCCTTTCTCCTCCAGGTCCATAGTTGTTCTGCCTGGGAAGAGTCTGTATCTTCATGAGGGTAATAAGCTGAAAGGCAGAAAGGAGGGGACATGTCTTGGGGAGGAGTGTTCGCCTCCTACAAACCTGATCTCTTCTCTCCCCCTGCTAACCACAATTCTCTCTCTCTCTCTCTCTCTCTCTCTCTCTCTCTCTCTAAGAGCAGAATATATTTATTGAGAGAAAGAAAACTTCTGTCCAAGAGACAGACAGAAAGGGACCCAAGTGAGTTACCAAAGACCCTCCTTTTCCAGGGATTTTGTAGAGCAAAACCACAAGGACAGGCAGGTCTTGGTGGGGAAAAATCGGAAATCACAAGGTGGGCAGGACAGAATTGTGGTTAACCAATAAGATTACAAGTATAATTGCTCAGGTAAAATTGATTAAATCAAGATCAAATGAGGGAATGCGTCATGCAGCAAGAGGGCATGATTACAGAACAGGGCCTCTTCCTGTAGGGGGTTGGGCTAGTGGCTCCTTCTGGCTTCCTCAAGGTGATTGATACCTACGTAGAGTATCAGTTCCTGACGTTTATCCTTAGGAAGGATGTGGGTGTATTTGTTTTACCTTTTGTCTTGAGATCTGGCCCACTCCTTTCTTTATCTTATCAGCAAACTCCAGTCTTTTCTGTTCAGCTTCAGTTCTTCATAACCCTTAGCACCTCCCCTGTGTCCCTCACATACAGCCCAGAGACACGGTTGCCATAGTAGGGGATGGATGGGGCACCTTCTTCCCTGCTGTAACTAATCTGCTTGGGGTTTGCTTCTCAAGTCACCCCAGGGGGACACATGGACAGGAGCATGTGGCTGGACCCCTAGGTTTGGGCTCCTCACTGGATAAATACTATCCCTTGTTTCTTTTATTACACCAGTAGCCTCACGGGTGGTACAGCCTGCAAATGCACTTCAGCTAGAAAGACAACTGCGACTGCCGTGCTCCAGACTGAACTCTGCACCCAGGCAGTTGTGCATTAAGCATTAGATGATTGAGATTAACTAGGTTTTGGCAACAAATGCCATGTTACTGTCTTTCCTAACTCCTAGTTTGACTGTCAAGTCCCTGTACTGTGGGTCATTTGTGTGTGGCTGTCCCTGGTGCCTACTCAAAGAGGAAGGGAAAGAGACTTCCACCCTTGGTGAGCAGGAGGCTGGATGAAAAGAGGGAAGAAACTGATTCAGTGTTTATGAATGCCCTGGAAAAAAGAAGCAAGGCCTTGAAGAAGAAGCAGGGCCTGCATGCGAGTAGAAGACGGAGAGGCAGTCAAAAGTCATGGGGACTTTTCCTGGAGACTCCCTTTGTTCCTCCATAATGTCACCTAGAAATGATCACTTTCCTATCCCACGATGGGACAGACCTAGATGCTTTTCTAAAGGAAGTCCCACTGTGCATGGAATGACATTGGTTAAAGTCAGTGTCCAAAGCCACACTAACATTCAGAGCCTTCATCTGATAGAGTCATCTACAACTTGAAAGTGAGCCAACATTGTTTTTCAATTCAACCAAGAAAGGCGTAACAGGAAAACAGTGACCTTTAAAAAGATAATTTCTCATGCTTTACCTCAAATGAGAACAAGCTTATCCTAGAACATGAAGTTTATTGTAGGATAATGATATCTTCTGCTGGTTCTGGACTTTATACTTTGATCCTAAGTAATCTTGCTAGATATGGCGAATGTATCATCCTAATTAACAGTGAAGATACTGAGACATAAAGCACTACATTGTGATGGAAAAGGAACCAGGAACCCAAGACTCCTGACATGGTTTGCAAATTATTATTTAATACCAAGGGGAAATAATAAGACAATACTTATTACACATTTGGATTTTAATCACAGGCCCTGGAGATAAAAGAAGAAAAAGAAATTTCAAATATAGATTGCTATCTTCAAATATTCTTTCAAAAGTAAATAAAGGAGGTGGTTTGCATCCAGTTATTAAGAGTTCCACCCTTCCTGTGCCTCTTACCAAGCAGGGTTCTGATCACCAGACTGGAATGGTATTCTCCACCCAATACGGGTTTTCAGTTGCATTGAGAAATAGGTTGTTTAATATTTATTCAGGCCTCTGTACTATTCCAGAATGAAGATGAGATAATCATCCTTCATCACAATGCCTTTATAAAAAGTGTTAGATAAGCAGGATATTTCTCTTTGCATCTCTCTTTACATCTAGGTCCTCCTCAATTCAGAAGTGAGGTGATGATGAGAATGCTGATACTGTTTCACTGGCTGAACCAGAAAGAGGAGGAATTTGTACATTTTTGTGGAGGAAAATAAAGGAGAATTTTTTTCTTAGTACAGGCAGTGGTTGGGTGGGGAGAGAATGGGAATCTATGGAGACCAAGAGGAGACTTACTTGAAAGGAATCATGGTGATTCTATGGCAAATGACGACTTGCAGGCATGGGTTCTACCCCTGGATAGATTTGGCGATGGTCCCCCCAAGGGCTGAACTCTTGTTCTAAACCCTGTGCTCCAGAGAGCCAGCAGAGAGGAGTTTCACTTCAGAAGGCAAATCAGATAGGTGGCCCCTGGAGTTTCCACCTGGGTTACCATGCTTCGGGCTAACACTTAGTAAAACCAGAGGGAGGCCAAGTTCTCATTCCAGCAGTCCCATTCTGTACCCTCCTGCCCCCTGACACCTTGGAGGCTGGTCTTTGATGGCCATTTTTTGCCTCTGAGTGTCCAGGAAACTCAGAAAAGACTCCAACCTCAGCGGTTTTCTCATCAGTGAATGAAACACGTGCTGCTCATCTCCAAGGACATCAGTACAACCTTAGACTTAGCAATAGAATGGAATAGTAGGAATCACTGGGCTGGAGGGGAGTACCCTTGTTGAGAGATAAAAAACCCTTTCCTTGCATTTGAAATCATGCCTGTGCTAGAGCATGTCTGTAATCCCAGCACTTGGGAAGCTGAGGCAGAATGGTGAATCCGCTACCAACCTGAGCTACATAGTGAGTGCCAGTGCCAAAAATCCAAAAACAAACAGCATCTCAGCACTGGCTACGGTTCTGAATGCACCCAGGTGCCTTGATTTCTGGAAGCTAAGTGGTCCACAAGGTGAAGTGAACTCCATCCGCTGCTCTGGTCTGTTGCCTTCTCTGGACTGGGAGTTTGATGAAGCCCATGACTGATTCAATACTCTCTTCCATCCACCTGCCCCCAGCACCACTCTCAGGGAAAGAGCAGGGAGGAGGAGGGAAGTAGCAAATGCAGCTCTCACTCCTCAGGACTGCATACCCTTCCTGCCCCTTTCTAGCCTCAGTCACAGCAGGGTCGGTGCAGCTTCTTAAACCTATGAGCTTCATCAGTATATCTGTGAGAACAAGCTGCAGGGGCCTGCAACCTGGTCCAGTGTCGCTGTAGGAGGTTGACCCGCCATCAAGCTCAGGAGAAGTTGTTAGGTCTATGATCCCATTGTCCCCCTGACGTTACCACCGGACTCTTCCTGTGTGCCCTCCCACTCTAGATCTTGCATTTCTTGCCTGAGCTGGTGTGTCCCTCCCTGGGAGGAGGATTTTGCCTGAGGACAGATTAAGGGTGGGGACCCATTCTCCTCCCTTTGCTCTAATTGCAGAAAAGGAGGGGGTTCCCCTACTCAAGAAAGACTGCCTTATAGGTCCGCCTTCTGACAGATGCTGCTGCAGATCTCAGTGGCCTCCGTGAGCTCTGGACCACAAGCCCTGGGAACAGCAGGTTGACACCTGTTTAGCAGCAATCTCAGAAGCTCCACAAGGTTTCAGGGACACAGGCATGGCCAAGGAGCTGCCTCAAGAACAGGTGGCCGCGTTCAAGGCAGCCTTTGATAAGGCTGACTTGAATAAAGATGGCAAGATCAATATCCAGGAGCTGCGTGAGGCGATGAAAAAGCTGGGCAAGAACTTCTCAGAGGAAACACTGGAAAAACTCATGAAGGCTGTGGACAAGAATGGTGATGGCAGCATCAGCTTTGAGGAGTTCCTAGAAGTGATGAAAAAGCAGATGAAGGCCCTGGGCAATGAGGAAATGCGAGCCGCCTTCCATGCCTTTGACCTGAATGGTGATGGGCACATCAGTGTGGAAGAGCTCAAACAGACCATGGCCAAGCTGGGGGAGCATCTTTCTCAGGAGGAGCTGGAAGACATGATCCAGCTGGCTGATGTGGACAAGGATGGGAAGGTGAACTATGAGGAGTTCATGCGGGTCCTCAGTGAAAAGTGAGGCTTTATCTTGTCCTTGTCTGCCTGACTCTGGGCTGCCAGATTCTGGTGCCCTCTCAGGGACCCTGCTTGTGTGGTGGGGCTATAAGTGGAAAGTCTGGGTTGGTGGATGGGAAATTACCTCATGGATGAGGAAGACTGCTCTCTTGGGTCTGGAAGCTGGGTGGTCTGGGGCTGCTAACCAGTTCCTCTCTGCCTACTGATTCCCTGGGTGAAAGGCAGCCTCTTTGGTCTGGTCCCTCCTCTTTTTCCCACAATGTGATGGGTGTTCCTTACCTCACAGGGCTGTTGTGATGATCCAAATAAAAGGAATGCAAAGCCCAGCTGTGTGCTTCGTGTTTGATTGGAAAGCTGAAATTTCAGGAGCCCCTAGATAGTACATTTAGGATTGCTCAGAGCCTGAATCCCTTTCACTGGTCCTTGTGGAAAATCCTTTTGAGTGGCCCCCATGGTTGACCTCTTGCCTCCCTTAATGTCTAAGGAAGAGGATAGGTGAGGGGCAGTACTAGGCAGGTGGGAGTGGAGGAAACGTGTCAGGCCATGCAGTTCACCTGAGCTGCTGGGTGAGGACCAGGCCAGAACTTGAGTCCAGGATGGGCAGTACCACCTGTGCACACCAAGAAGGACATTGTCTCTGCAACAACTGGCTATGCTTGAACCTCAAATAAAAAAGAAGGGTGCGTGTCTGCATGTGTTTCTGTGTATGTCTGTATCTCTGCATTTGCCTGTGTCTCAGTGTCTGGCTATGTCTCTGTGTAGCTTGTGTATGTCTGTGTGTATATGGGTATGTATGTGTGTCTTTATATGTCTCTGTGTGTCTGTATATGTGCACATGAGTGTCTTGTGGATGTATGTGTGTCTGTGTGTATATGCATGTATCTGTGTGTGTGTGTGTGTGTGTGTGCGCACGCACACAGGTGTCCTGTATTTGAGATACACTATCTTATAAACATTTTTAAAAGGTGGAGTCCTGAAGAAAAGACACACTCTTTATGAATGGAAGCCAAACAGTCAGTGGGGAAGTGGCCAGGGAGAAGGGCACCATAATGGGTGAAGGGTAGGGCCTGCCCCTGGAGGTAGGAACCACTTGGTACATGCAGAGGGCAGAAATACAAGGGGAGGTGTTTTCAAGGCAGAGAGCAGGTCACTGCTAATCCCTGAGCACCTGCATCCCACAGCTTCTCAGATCTCTCAGCCTTTTGAGATTCTGATGTTGCTTTCAGGTCTTCTGTCTGAGGAACGCACCCCAGAGAGGAGTTGGAAGAGCAAAGATGATGGAGAAAAGAAGACTAAGATCTTGGTGACAAGCAGGGTCACTATTTGAACTTGCATTAGGGTAGTGCTTTGTGGTTTTGAACTTGAGACCAATAAGCTGCCTGTCATTTAACAAACCTGGGCCTCTGCTTCCTTCTCCATGAAATGGGCTTTTCTTTGGTGAGTGAAATGTTAGCTCAAAGAATCAGTGATGCTGTCCTTACCTTGGTCCAGCTGTGGAAGCTGTGTTTTCAGCCAGGATGGGGAGAGAAATAGAACCAGCTCTTCTGAGGAGGAATTGAAAAACACAGTGCCGGGTACTCCCACATTCTGCACACCTGTGGTGGGCATGCACCTGGGGTGACAAAAGGCTGTCCACATGAATCTGGACTGGCTCACAAAACCCAGTGTAGTGAGGGTTTGGCCAACTTCACTGAGGAGGGGTTGGCACATCTATGAATTTTTCTTTTATTTTCCTCCACTGGTCACTCCGGGCTCTTCTGTCTCACTCATTGCTACCTGGCCCTTAGTACTCCTCTGAGTCTGGCCCCTGGGGAACCCTTCCAGTCTCCAGGGGTGAGGCCCAGGGCTAACAAGAAGTGAAAGTATTAGGGCTGGGGCTGGGTGGTGCCTGGGGAGCGCAGGACGGGAGGAGCGAACCCTAGTTCCCTCCCCTTGTGCTCTGAGAGTGGGGAAGGCAATGGTGAGAAAAAGGGCTTGGGGTAGGGATGAGGTGAGACGAGAAATGGGACAGAAACAGCCACAGGTTGAGTTCCCAAAGTAGTGACTCCTTAATGCTGAGCTAGTCCAAGATGAAGTTTTCCAGGATCTGTATAGAAAAATAAAATAAAATTTAAAAAGAAAAAGGCTTTGTGTTTCCTTTTTTAAAATCCTGAGAATATGTGCTTTCTGTATTTCCAGGGCCAGTGCCCTCTCTGGCAGCTATCATCACAGCAGAGGAAGTTTTGGGGTTGGGTTTTGGTTTTGTTTCTTCACGCGCTTACTCTGAAAAGTGGAGAGTTCCACATATCCTCAGATTTATTTTGGAGTGCCACTGATCTGTGAAGTGTGAATGTCTGAGAGCAACCACATGACTCCGAGAACAAAACTGACTTTCTTTGCTTTTAAAAAATACTTTTCCTGCCACCTCCCGTGATTGTGGAGTTACGCGGCTCTTACATGCTTACATGAGAATAGTGGACACTAAGCTCAGGACTGCTGTGTCCTCTGAAGCAGGGATACGTCTTTGGTGAAGGTACAAGGAGAGCCTCTAAGGGATATGACCTGGGTGACTATCACATGAGTCTTAGCTATTTTATTCTCTATACTTTAGTATGTCTAAAATATTTTATACTAAAAATAATACATGAACATCATGAAAAATCGGAAATTACAGAGGGACAGTTAGAAGAAAATGTCCTTCCCTGCTAGGCCGCATCTAAAAAGAACAAGTATTGCTAGATGTTTCCCCTGTGAGAAGGCTAATTTGCTCCCCCAACTCTGAGTCTAGTAGCCGTTGGTTGACTTGGGGAAAGTGGGCTTGCATTTTCAATGGAACCAACTTGGCATCTAATCATTCTAATTTCTAGAGTTGAGGAGTTGGTC
>RJWT010021878.1:0-17405 GCA_004365215.1 Cuniculus paca
CAACCATCCACCTTTAGAGAAGGAGGCACATGGTAGACAGCTTGGGGCTGACAAGTGCTGTCATCCCCTGGCATCCCCTCAGATTTACTGGCACTGATGCTCCTGCAGCTTCTCACATTCTTCTTCCTGTCAACAATATTATCATTCTCACCATCATCCAGGACAAATGCAGGCACTTCTGCCTCTTCCATCTCCCTGCAGCAAGTGAGACAGCACTTCCTGTCCAGCCTTCTTTGACTTGTCTGTCTATGCTTTCTCTCTCTCTCTCTCTCTCTCTCTCTCTCTCTCTCTCTCTCTCTTTCAATGCTCTACCTTCACCTCAGCCACACTTGTAACCCTGTCTTCCTTGGTGTCCCCAATCTGCAGCTCCATATGGATAATCTCCAGCTTCTTATTGTGGGCTCAGGTGACCACTCTTTGGTTGGGACTTAACCTGTCCAAAGTAATCTTATTCTACCCAACCTGGTCCTCCCATCATGCATCCTACCATGGTTACCGGGTCCAAGATCTCCCAACGTGTTCACCTCAGAAGTTCCAGAGTCATGCTCCTCACTTGCCACATCTCACGCAGGACCAGCCATCCTCTTAACTATCCCTGCAGTCCTTTGCCTTTTCTCCATTGCTGCTTCCCATCAGGCTGCTGTGCCCCAGCCTGGACTCCAGTGGTGGTCTCTTGCCTCTGGTCTTACTCCTCTCTCCTCATTTCTCTAGACTATGTCAAGAACCATTACAAACCAAAGCAGTCCTCAATCTGATCACGTAATTATCCCATTTAAAACTCTGTGACAAGTATTAAGACAGCACTCCTTTGGTGGTTCACGAAGCTCTTCAACATCTGCTTCCAGCTTTTCCAGTGTGTTCTGATGCAAGCATATTAAAATTTCCTTTACTTCTCACATTTGCTTACTGTCTTTCACCCCCTGACCTTTGTATATAGGGTTCCTTCTGTCTGGAATATTCCTCTCTCTGTTTTTAATCAGACTGCTTTCAACTCAATTTTCTGATCTCAGTCTGTAAACTAAATCCCACTTCATTGGGGAGTCTATTTCTAGTCACCCACACACTTAATCTCCTGTGGTACCACTCCATTGTCCCTTGCCCTCCTTGGTCTCTCCTGTAATTATTAGTTGTCATATCTGTTCCTTTTTTGCTGCAAAATTGCATGACAACAAAGACCCAGAGCCCGACAACCATCACCACAGAGTGGATGCTCAATAATGAGTGAATGGAGCATACATACAGATATCTTAATCATTTCAGAAGCATCTGTCTGCAAGTTGGGAAAACAGGGTTGAATTTACACGATCTCGCTTCCTCCTTTAGGAGGAGGGATGTAGTTGAGGGCAGTGGGTCCTTGGGGGACATGCCCTGGAAGAGTATACATTTTCCTAGGTTCTCTTGCTCTTTTTTGCCTCCTGTCTGGCATGAGGTGAGATGCTTTGCTCGCTCACATGCTGTCTGCCATGATGCTCTGCCTCATCACCCACCCAGAAGCCACAGAGCCAAGTGACCATGGACTGAACCCTCTAATGCAATCACCCAAAATAAACCTTTCCTTATTTAAGTTAATTTTCTGTTGGGTATGTTGCGCAGTGATGAAGATCTGCCCAACCCGGGCCCCATACATCTCTCTGAGATGCCAACTCTGCTCTTCCTGATCCTATGTGCTTCTTCCTGCATGACTTACTTTGCTCACTCTGCATTCCAGGTTCCACTGATCACCTGGCTGAAAATGTGAGTTGCTCTTGTTGTGGTGTCTTCCAGCCCCATTTCTCTTGGCTACCCAAGTTCCACCTTCAGTGAGTCCCCCACTTGTCCCATCTGCTCAGTGTCAGCCCCCTGATGCTCTGCTGTCTGTTCCCAGATGTGGCCTTCTATTGGTCTTCTTCGGAAAGCTCTTAGTCCAAATTGCCCTCTTGCCATCATTCCTGAGGTCTCCGATCACAGCATCCTGCATCCCTGCCAGAGGAGCATTTTTTCTGAGCCAAGGCTCTCACAAGTGTGCCCTTCTGCCACAGTTCTCCTCCATGCCCAGCAGACAGGGCCACAGAGAGAGTATGGGTTCGAGGGATGAAAATTGGGGCAGTTAATAAATATAGTCCGTGTCTTTTGCTTAATTATCATAGTGTATATTATAATAGAGAAAATGGGGACCACCATGTTTGGTTACAAATACAGAAAAAGAAGTGTAAGCCTAGCTAGTCAATCACCTACTAGTTATATATTGTCCCACTGATAAATTGCATTTCTGTGCAATTGTCATATAGTGCTATTAAACATTTGTCCTTGAGAAAAACAGCATGTTAGACTTGTTAGACTATTTTGAATATTTATTTAGTACACCTCCAAACTCTACCTTACATAACCTCATGGACAGATTAACCATATTTATTTGGGAGCAGTTAAAACCTGCTAGGTAATGATGGTCTCATCCAATGTATTTGTGCTTTGCCGGGGAGCTTTCCAGAGAGAGTTCATGGTCCTGAGAGTGGGTCAGAGGGAGGAGGCTTTCTCTATCATTTCTGCAGCAAGAAGGACTATGCAGAAATGGAAACAGAGTGGGAAGGGCAGCCCATATAGCAAATGAGGAAGGTGCATATTTTCTGAGTGATTCTGGTTCAAGCTTCTACCATTGTGGATGCAACCTTGTTAGTCTGTATAATGGTTGATGTTGACTAATTAGCCAGGTTTGAATTACTTAGTATCATTTGTTGGTGTTGATTCTCCCAAGGAACAATAAAAGCAATCTAGTTCAGTGTTTTGTTCTTGGATAGGGAAGCAGCCTGTGGAGATTGACATTGTTTAATGCAGACAGATCCACCAATCACCAAGTCACTCATGAAGAGCAGAGCAAAACTGGCCCAGCCCACCCTCCTGTGAGGGGATGGTGCATGTGATTAATCCATGGATGGGCAGAAGGGCTTACAGTGATGTTCTGGAAAATATGCACCCTGCAAAGTGAGGGCAGGGAGAGAACTCTTATAGAGGCAGAGCACCCAGAGCATCAAGGTGCCTTGCTTGCATTTTAATGTATCACTATTCAGGTCTCAGGCATGATGTCCATGTGTCTGGCAAAAATTTCTGCTTCACTGAGCCCATGAAGGTATTGATAATTAGTGATAAATGGATTCTTTAATCTTCTTGTATCTCTGCTAGTGGTTCTTTGGCAAAGTAAGAGATTATAAATGGCACAAGAGAAGTAAACTCAGCAGCACACCATCCTCCAATATTTATTTATTCTTTACCAGCTCTGGTTGAATTTCTAACCTAGAAGGAAGGCAAAAACAGAGAGAGAGGGAGAGAGAGAGAGGAAGAGAAAGAGAGAGAGAGAAAGAGAGAGACCAAGTCAGTCCAGGGCCTCAGGCATGCCAGGCAAGCTCTCTACCACTGAGTTATATTCCCAGGCCTGAGAATAAATTTTTTCCTTGAGAAATTTTTTCCTTTAAGTTGAGCATCTTATCTAAGGGAAAGTGGCATAATCTACTGTTTGAAAGGTTCTCTCTGAAGACAGACGTGTAGTTTTATGTCATGTGTTACAGTAGCACAGACAACCAGACATCTGTGAAAGGAGGCTCAAGATGCTCCAGAAAACAGACTCCTGGGTGGAGCTTTCAACCATTTCCAAGTTGGATATATGGAGGAAGAACAAGGGTATGAGAAAGAATGAGAACATTGGATACAGACAGTTTGAAGGTTGAATCTTGGTCTTGCTGTAGTGTGACTTTGAACTTTACTGTCTTTAACTGTGGAATGAGTTGTGAAGACTTGGTGAAATTGTAGTGATCTGTTGCTGTGTAATAAATTACCCCAAAACTTAGTAATTTAACAGCATAGAGCATCTTAGCTTCTATGGTTCAAGAACCCACACGGTGCACAGTGGAGTCCACTACCTCCAGGTTTTATAAGTCAGGAGAAAGGGATCACTGGGAGCCATTTTATGAGCTGTGCACTACAGGATGTGCACAAAAAGTGCCTATCATTGTTTCACATACTGTAGTTGGTAGTAGTCTTGATATGGGTTGTGCTGCTATAACAAATTTTTGAGACCAAGTAATTTATAAACAATGGATTCATTTTTTATTGCTATAGCTGCATTATCTCGTGGTGGAAGGCAGAACAAAGAGCAAGAGAACACATATTGGAAGGGGCTGAAATCATTGTTTTGCCAGGAACCCACCTGCTCCGTAACAAACCTAGTCTCAGTAACATTAATTCATTCATGAAGGCAGAGACATCATGACTTTATCACTTCTTAAAGGCCCTACCTCATAACATCATTGCGTTAGGGATGAAGTTGTCAAGCATGAAACTGGGGAAGTGCATTCAAACAATAGCAGTGCTCAGTTAGTATTAGCAGTCTTGTGTGTCTGTTTTTTCACAGACTTCTAGAACTTTCTCGCAGCAGTGGTAGCTCTACTTGGACTAGAGATAATCTGTAGTCCTTGGAAATCTCCAAGCCACCCAGAGCTGCATAGATTGCTTCAGCCATCTCTTCCTGGTAGTGTAAAACCAGAGGTAACAGGCTTTTCTTGGGTAATTCTTTCTGAAATCTGAGGAGGCCAGAGACAAATTCTCTCCTTCATGAAGCATTTCTGAGCTCCTGCTATGTACTGGAAGCAACAGGCAACAAAACAGATTGAAGTTCCTGCCCACATGGAGCTCACTGTAGGGGAGGCAGATAGACACAAGCAAAATAAGTTAGGACAATGCAGACATTTCCCTCAATGCAGACATTCAGACATTGCTGACAATGTCAGCAATCTGTTCCTGAAAATTATACATTAGATATTCTGTGCAAAAAACCCAACCTGAGAGCTCATTTCTCATTATGTTAAATTGGAAAAAATAGTAATGTGGGACAAGTTCCCCAAAACCTCCAGGCAATTTCCTAATACATAACCCAAACGCAGTTATGACCTGTAGAATGTATAATGATGAACACTTAATTCATCACTTGTCTTGATCTCTCACCAACAATAAAGTTGTTAACAGTCATTTTGTGTAGTAATACATCTGGTTTGCTTGCCATGTCACTTAAAGTGAGTTCTGACAAATGAAATAGCAAATAATTGTCAGCGGCAAAAAATCATAAAGCGATTTCCTGGAGAGGACTGTTACTCACCAAGCAAAGAATGTTGAGGCTGGAGGGGTGGAAAAGCATGAAGGCATTCAGTCCTTCGTTGTCATTTGGCATACTTTTCTAAACATGTACCAATGGCTTCTGACATCTTACCAATTGTGTTTGGAGAATAACTACAGATTCTCATGCACACCATTTTATTAAAGATGTCACAGTGAGCTCTTGGGGCATAAGTATACATTTTTTTCCTATATTAATGTGGACTGAAGAGAATATTGCTTTGAGAGATCTGTGCATTTTTTTAAAAATTTGGCTACTGCAAACCAGGAGGAATCCTACCTTTAGAATATTAGCTTAAAGGGGAAAGCGGTAAAATATATGATGGGGAAAAATAATTGAGGACAGGAATAGCAAGTTACAAGTTGAAATAATGTGGTCAGTAACAAGGTGGCAATTGAATAAAAACCTAAAGAAGGAGCAGCAACAAGCTGTGTGGACTTTAGGGTGATGCGTTGGGTAAACACCCCTGTCAGAGGAAATAGCAAATGCAAAGCCCTTGAGTGTTCAAGAATGTTCTACACCAATACCTCTGGCTGTCTGAGGGGTAGAGCAAAGGATGAAATAAAAAGATAAAGACAGTATTAAGAGTGCATAGAGGGGGCTGGAAGGTCAGTGCCTCAGGATGAGTAGACACGAAGAGTCTCCAAGCTTGCCACTGTTTGTTAAGTACATACCCACATTTAGAGGAGGTAGTGAGTGATTCAGGGAATAGCTGTGTTGGTTATGGTTGCCGAGGGCTAATAGTAAAGCGAAGAAAGCATCCTTGCAATGGTAGGACCTAGGTTAATAGGGAACCTGTTTTTCTCCCAAGCAAAATTTTTACTACTGCTACTGCATTGCACTAAATAAGCACAGAACCCTCAGCAGATCCTATCTTGCCCTATGAAGGCAAGGGCATCACAGACCACTGAGGCTTCAGCTGCAGCCAGGAGAGAGCGGGCATTTCCACCTATCAACATGCTTATAAGGCAAGGCAAGCACCAGCCTTGAACAGACGCTACCTTCAACTCACAATTTGTAGTCCCTGACAGTTCTGGGGAAATGGAGGAGGCCAGCATAGGGGATAGGGTAGAGGGGGTGTGAACATAGTCTGGTGGAAGATCTAGACAGAGACATGAAAAGGATGATGTATTATTTTCACTTTGGATGAGAGGGGAAACCACTGAAAGCTTTGTATTATTATCAATCTAAGGATAATTGGAGATTTTTAGGAGTATGGCCAACCAATTGCTTTGTGGCCACTACATCTTCCCTGCTGAGCTGGCTTCTGCAGCAGACAGGAGTGGCCAGGTCAGAAGGCATGAGCACAAGAAGTCCAGTGGCCAGGACTTTGCCCTGACCTCCCACAGAAGACTGAATCATCAAGGACAGAGGCAGGATGGTCCTTTGTCTTCTGTAGTTTTCTTGTAGCATGGGACATGCTTCAGAAGTTGTTTCCTGTCTGGTCACCCCCTATATGGGGCAGGAGCCATACCTCTCACACTTATATCTACGAAGTGATTTACATCTGGGGGATAGGCAAGGAGAGTCTGGGTTGTTCAGGGACATCTCTCTTGCTGGTTCTTTCCATAAAGGCACTCATTTCAGCTGCTCAGCAATCTGATGAGGTCATTGTTTTATATCCTCATTTTGCAGATGAGGATACCAAGTTCAAGGGGTAAGAAAATTACCCAGGGTTACAAAGCCAGTAAGTTTATGGGCGAGATCGAAACCTTGAAGCTTCTGGTGCCAGAGCCAACTGTCTTTATACTGCCTAGTATGTGGCCAGCATCTACCTTGAATAATATGATTGACAGGGTCACACAAGGTCATGGTCAAGGTTCTAAGTGATTAGTTTTCTACCTGACAAGTCACTGTGAAATCCCCTAGCTGTGTTGGCAGGGAAGGGTTCAGAAGATTTGGGGAGGGAGCTGGATGGGGGTTCTTGA
Organism: Cuniculus paca; assembly: GCA_004365215.1. Classification (NCBI taxonomy): domain Eukaryota; kingdom Metazoa; phylum Chordata; class Mammalia; order Rodentia; family Cuniculidae; genus Cuniculus; species Cuniculus paca. Next base: position 7,069 of record RJWT010021878.1, read on the forward strand.
GAAAGGAGTAGGATATTATTCTGCTTTCTTGGGAGAAGAGGTTATCCTCTGCCTTTCTCACTGGGTGATTCATGTCCTATTCCTACATTATGTATTCATCATATTGAAACTTGGCAATCATTTAAATTAATGATGTAGAGAGTCTCTAAATGAATCTCACTATTAATGCTCAGACATTTCAGTGAAAGATCCATTGACTGGGAGAAGACAAGCCATTTTATAAGAAATCTGGTTCCATTACCCACCTAAATGAGAATGGAAAATAAAAGAGTTAGATATTCTTCTTTTTACAACAACAGGATGATTCCAAATAAATCTACAGTATAAAATCACAGCTGTTTTTTCTTTTAATGGTGAAGTATGAGGAATTTTTAAATTTTTACTGGTTGTAGGGGCTGGAGGTATGAAATCTTGCTAAATAGGATGTACCCAGCAAGTATGTTTTATTAGCTCTACTATCTGACAGCGCTTTCAATTTTTAAAACAGTTGCTTAAAAAAGCCTCTACAGGCAGGCACAGCAATCTCAGTTAATCCCATTATAATAAAAACCAGCCACTAAAGTGCTGCTGTAACAATAATGACCAACACATGGGTTTGAAGAGGGATTATAAGGAGGATTTCCTGCTACAGAGTTATAGATTCACCTCAATTCTGCCTCCTTCCTTAGCAAGCAGAACCATCCTTCTTGTCAAGCATTGCTGAGTTTGCCTATAGGCAGAGATAGCTGAAGGAACCTGTCAGCATCCTTTCCCATTCTTGGAGTCTGAAAATATCCCTGGTGACCAATCGCAGTGGGAACTGCTTTTTGAATTCTGGGCTGACTGAGTGAAAATTTAACTCATGCAATAAACATTCACTGCATAAACACCATATGCAAAGTCCTGGGAAGTTCGAAGGAGAGAAAGGATGGGATGTTGACCACAGATTGAAAGGGCTGGCATTTAATGGAATGTAGGGGTGTTCCTAGGAGCTGGAGGCCAAATGAAACAGAAAATGTGGTAGACATTGCAGCTAAGTGGGGGGGGGGCGTGGAAGAGAAATAAGTTAAGATGGCATAAAGCCTTCCAGAGGAGGTGGCAATTGTGTAACTAAACACCATGGGTTCAGCCAATAAACCACACTAGGAGATGAAGGTGTGAAGAGAGGTTTATTACTTGCAGCAAGTAAGGAGAGTATGAGGATAAATCTCAAAGCACTGTCTTTCCCTAAATAAAGAAAGCAAGGAGATTTTATTGGAAAAAGTCATGCAAACTCATATTGGAAAGAAGTGGGCACATTTTCAAACATAGTTAGCTTGTGAGGCATAATGCAAATTCTGTCACAGAGGTGCATTATTTTGGATGTAAAATACCCACATTTATTCTTTAGAATAATTTATTGATAATTATTAATTTTAATTTTAATTTTATGGGTTTTATTATATTAAACAATGATTACTTAATAGGAAAAATATTTTAAAAATTGACTTTTTAATATTTATTGAATATTAAAAAATCAACATTTTCAACATCGACTGGTTTTTGGTGTAGAAAATCTAAAAAAGAACATCAGAAATAAATTTCTATATGAACTACAGTGAAAATACCAACAAAACTCCACACCCACACACACACACATACAAAATCTTTCCTTCAATGATCACACCTAAGGCAGTCTTCACACATGGCAACAGCACATTCCATATGCACATATTTCTTTCACTGACAGCACATGGGTTCTGCTTTCCTGGCCTTTTCCAAGAACGTATTTGACATCTTGCTGATCTTGCTATTTTGTCAGGAGGTTCTTATAGTATACAATGTGTAGTTAACAGGAACATAAAATATCAATAAAATAAAGTATTGTTTTATTTTAAAGAGAAAAAATAAAAATAACAATAAAACAGTTTCAAATCAGGTTAGTAGGAGAGTTACAATAATTAATACATTGCATATTGTTATCTTTGTAGTAGTTTTTCAGAGTACAAGACATAGGCATGGTATCTTGTCCAAACAGTTTTAGCACAAACTTTTCTTGTCTTTTCAATGAACTAAGAGAAACTTAGCTGTGTAACTATGTTAACTATCTTGCATATAAATATATATAGTTTTCTTTTCCCCTTCCTTCCTTTCACCTTTTCCCCATCACTGTTTGTCTTTTCATTTGAATTGTTTCTTCCCAATTTGCAATATCTTTTGTACATTTTGGACCTTATTTACTCATTCAGTTTCTCACGCTAGTAAGACAATACAGTGTTTGCACATGTGGGTCTGATTTATTTCACTTCTAAGTATGGTCTAGTTGCATTCATTTACCTATAAAGTTCTTCAGTTTATCCTTTATGGCTGAGTAGTACTCTATCATATAAAAAAATCATATCTTTTTTATCCATTCCTCAGTAGATGGGCATTTGGGTTGTATCCAAGATTTAGTTATTACAAACTGTGCTGCTATAAACTTGTGTGCACATATATTGGTATGATCTGATGTTTCAAATTCTTCAAGAAAGCTATCCAGAAGGGGAATAGCTGGATCAAATAAGACCTCTAATTGTAGTTTTTTAAGGAATCTCTACACTAATTTCCACAGTGGTTGCACCAGTCTACACTCCCTCCAACAGTGGAGAAGGATTCCTTTTTCCCCACAGTCCCACCAGCATTTGTTGTTGGTTGATTTTTGATGATAGTCATTCTTTTGGGGTGAGATTGAATCTCAGTTTTTTGTTGTTGTTTTTTTTCTTCGGTTTTTAGGAGGTAAAGGTATCGGGAATTGAACTCACAAACCTCACACTTGTCAGGCAGGTGACGTGCCACTGAGCTACATCCCTGGCTGTCAGTTTTGTTTTAACTACAATCTATCAAATGACCAATGATGCTGTACATTTTTTCATGTATTTATTTGTCATTTGTATTTCTTCATCTGAGAAGTGTATATTCATCACAGATACCCGTTTTTGGATTGGGTCTTTGAATTTGGGGGATCTGATTTTTTTCAATTCTCTGTGTCCTAGATATAGGTCATGTGTCTGAGGGACAACTGGCTATAATTTTTTCCCACTCTGTGGGTTGTCTTTCCATTCTGTTCGTGATTTCTTTTGTTGTGCAAAAGCTTTTTAATAAAGTGAGATCCCATTTGTTGATTCTTTGTGATACTTGCAGTCTGAGTTTTGCTTATAAAGTCTCCACCTACATCTACATCTTTGAGATTTCTACCTATTTTTTCTCTAGTAAATTTAGTGTTTCTATGTTAATATTTAGATATTTGACAATTTTGACTTTAATTTAGTGCATGGTGATAGATACGGGTCTAGTTTTAGTCTTTGGCATGTGGGAAACCAGTTTTTCTAGCACATTTATTAAAGAGGTTGTCTTTCTCCCAGCAAACATGTTTGGCTCCTTTGTCAAAGGTAAGGTGGCTGAGTGGTTTTAAAGTTGTCCCTGCATCTTCCATTCTGTTTCACTGATCCTCAGACCTGTTTTTTTGTTTGTTTGTTTGTTTGTTTTTTGTTTTTCCTAATATCATGCTGATTTTGTCACAGTAGCTTTGCAGCATAATTTCACATCTAAAATAGTGATGCCCCTTGACGGGCCTTTGTTACCCAGAATTGTTTTTGCTATTCTAGGTCTCTTTTGGTTCCAAATGAATTTTAAGAGTTTTCGCAAGATCTGTGACATATGCTAGTAGTATTTTGATTGGGATTGCATTAAGCCTGTATCGTAGTTTTGGGAGAGGAATAAGGTAATTTTCACTATGTTTGTTCTTCCTATCCAAGAGCAAGGAATATCTTTCCATTTTCTGATATCCTCTTGAATCTCCTTTTTTAGGGTACTGCAATTCTCACTGCACAGATCTTTCATATCCTTTGTTAAACTGATTCTTAAGTATGCCATTCTTTTAGATGCTATTGTGAAGGGTGTGCTTTCCCTAATTTCTGTCCTTGTGAGTTTGTTTCTTGTTTTCAGGAATGTTATTGATTTTTGAGTGTTGACTTGATTTTTGAGTGTTGAGTGTATCCCACTACACTGCTGAATTTGCATATTAAATCTACAAGTTTTTTTGGTGGAGTTTTTGGATCGTCTATGTAGAGTATCTTGTTGTCTGCAAATAATGATTATTTAACTTCTTCCTTTCCTATCTTTATTCCTTTTATTTTTTTCTCTTGTCTAATTGCTCTGGCTAATGTTTCCAGAATTATATTGAATAGGAATGGTGACAATGGACATCCTTGTCTTGTTCTTGTTTTTAGAATGAAAATTTTCAGTTTTTGACCATTTAATATGTTAGCTAGTGATTTGTCATAGATGGCCTTTATAAGATTGAGGTAAAGCCCATCTATTTCAGTTTTCTGTAGGATTTTTTTTTTTATCATGAATGGGTGTTAGACTTTGTCAAATGCTTTTTCTGAATCTATTGAGATGATCATGTGATTTTTGTCTTTGGTTCTGTTAATGTGGTGTATTACATTTATTGATTTGCATATGTTGAACCATCCCTGCATCTCTGGGATGAATCCTACTTGGTCATGTTGAGTAGTCCTCTTGCTTTGCTGTATTCTGTTTGCCAGTATCTTATTAAGGATCTTTGCATATATATTCATTAGGGAGATTGGTGTGTAGTTTTCTTTTTTGGTTGCATTCTTCTCTGGTTTTGGAAACAGGGTCATACTTGCTTCCAGAATGATTTTGAAAGTAGTTCTTCCCTTTCAATTTCTTTAAATAGATTCAGCTTTAGTGGCATTAGTTCTTCTCTAAATTTCTTGTAGAATTCAGTCATAAATCTGCGAGGACCTGGGCTTTTCTTTGTTGGTAACTGTTAATTACATTTTTGATTTCATTGACTGATATTGGGTTATTTACAATTTTTATATTGACTTGATTTAGTTTTGACATTTGGAGTGTGTCTAGGAATCTATTTCTTCTGTTTTCCATCTTATCACAATATTGGTTCTCATAGTAGGTACTGATAATCTCGTGGATTTCTGTGGAATCCATTGTGATTTCCCCCTTTTCATTCCTAATTGTTTGAATTTCTGGTTTTTATTTTCTCTTTTTGATGAGGCTGGCTAATGATTTATCAATTTTATTTATTCTTTCAGAGAACCAACTTTTCAGTTCATTGATTCTTTTTATTGTTTTCTTAGTCTAAATTGCATTAATTTCTGATCTTTATAATTTCCTCCCTCATACAAATTTGGGTTTGATTTGATCTTCTTTTTCTAAAAGCTCAAGGTTCAACATTAGATTATTTATTTACACTCATTCTGTTTTCCTGATGTGTGAGTTCATCACTATAAATTTCCCTCTTAGGACTACTGTCATTGGACCTCATAAGTTTTGGTATGTCGTATCAGCATTACCATTTATTTGTATATATTGTTTAATTTCCTCAGGGGCCCATTGGTTGTTCAGAAGCGTGTTGTTTAATTTCCCTGTGTTAATGTAGTTTTTGTGATTTCCTTTGCTGTTGATTTCCAGTTTCATAGTGCTATGGTCAGATAGTATGCATGGGATGATTTCAACTCCTCTATATTTACATAAACATGTTTTGATAGCTAATATGTGGTCTAAGTGCAGCTGAGAATAATGTGTATTCTGATGTTGTGGGGTGCAACACTGTCAACATTTACAAAGTTCATCTTTTCACAGGCTTGGTTTAATCCAAATATTTCTTTGTTGATTTTTTTTGTCTAGTTGATCTACCTATTTGTGAGAGTGGGGTATTAAGGTCCCCTACTACAATTGTGTTAGTGCTTATTTAGTTTTTTATGTCTGTCAATATTTGTTTTATGTAGTTGGGTGAACCTGTGTTTGGTGCATAAATATTTATGATTGCTATCTCTTCTTCTTGGAGTTTTCCCTTAAGAAATATGTAATGAGCTTCTTTGTCTCTTTGCTCAGTTTTGGCTTAAAGTTTGCATTGTCTGCAAATAGAATAGCAACCCTTGCTTTTTCCTGGGTGACTGTGGCATGGAGAATTGTTTTCCATCCTTCGACTTTATTCTATGAATTTCTTTTTGGGTTAAATGTGTTTCTTGGATGCAGCATATTGTTGGATCTTTCTTCTTGATCCATTCTGCCAGCCTGTTTCTTTTGATTGGTGAGTTGAGATCTTTCACATTGATGGTTATAACTGATATGTATTGGCTTTTCTTTTTCATGTTTTTTTTTTCTTTCTGTTTTTGTTCCCTGTCTTTCTCCTCTGTTTAATTGCTTGCCATGCCTAGCAGGCTCTTTCTATTGGTATTCATATATTTACAGTCTTTGTTATCTATTTCTAATATGTTCTTCAGAGCATTCTGCAGAACTGGTCTGGTGGTCATAAATTTCTTCTGTTGTTCTTTGTCATGGAAGTATCTTATTTCTCCATCAATTCTGAAAGATAGTTTTGCAAGGTACATCAATTTGAGTTGAAGATTGTTTTCCTTGAGGGCTTGAAATACCTCACTCCAAGCTCTCCTTGATTTGAGGGTTCATATTGAGAAGTCTGCTGTGATTCTGATGGGCTTTCCTTTGTAGGTGAACTGTTTCTTTTCTCTAGCTCCTTTGAATATTTTGTTCTTGTGCTGAATTTCTGGAATCTTGATTATTATATGCCTTGATGTAGTTATTTTGTGTTCTAAATGCTTCATTTATTTGTATGTGAAATTCTTTATCAATGTTCAGGAAGTTTTCTGCCATTATTTCTGTGAAGAGGTTTTTAATGGGTTTTGCACTGTCTCCAGCTTTCCCACTGGTTCCAATCAATATTATGTTATTCTTCTTTGCTTTGTTCTATGTCTGTTGAATTGATTTTTTTGTGGTTTCTTACTATTTTTAAGATATCTCTCTTTTCCTGTTTGCTAGTTACATTCCTGTCTTCTTGATCTGATATTCTATCCTTGCCTTCACTCAGTCTGCTGTATATACTTTCAGTGGAGTTTTTAATCACCTGCATTTCTGTTTGGATCTATCTCATTGATTCCATTTCTTGTCTATGTTTGGCATTCATGGTTTGCAACATTTTCCTGAGCTCCTCTGTTTGCTTATCTGTCTTTCATTTTGATAGTCATTTATTTTTACACCTTAGAGATTGTTTTTCTATGGCCTGTTCCATTTTTTTTTTCACTTCTACTCCTATCATTTCAGAGAGCTCCATTTGTTGGCTTCTGATTTCCTCTATCTCTTTGTGCTCTGGATTTGTCCTGGGTGAGCTGGGCATTTGGAATTGCATTTTGCTTCTTCATCCTATCATTTTCTATTTTATCTTGTTTTCTGTCTTGATGCCTGTGGATTTCTTACGTTAGATAGCCTTATCACTAGTGTTGAGGTTTTCCTAGGAAGTGCCTGTTCCTCCAGGTGTCTTCTAGATGGGAGTGGTTCTTGGTCTTTACATTTATCCCAAGAACATACCTTCCCAATATATTAAGACTGAGGAGTTACTATTTGATTTAGGGCTCATTTCTTTGGTACTGGACTATGATGATGATTATGATCCCTTACAATCACAGCATTGTTACATGGGGATGGGGGTGGGGGTGGGGATTGGTTATAGCATGTGCAGCATCCTGGTTAAACTAGTTCATTTGGCAATAACAATAGACTCAAGTACAGCCTGGCTATTCACAAACTGTGATAACAATTAGCCTAATATCTATACCCATAGGATGAAGGTCTACAGAAATGCAATATAACCTAATACCAGGAACCTGTATTCAATGATTTTTCCACTTAGTAGAGTGATTTTACCCTGTTGTGTGTGTGTGTGTGTGTGTGTGTGTGTGTGTGTCAAGGGGATAGATATAGGGCAGAGAGATGAATGGGGTTAAATATAGTAGGACCAAGGTTGGAAGGCACAGGATCATCTAGGCTTTGGGTAATTGTAGGACACAGGAGGGAAGGATTGGAGGGGAAGGCCTGGGAGTTTTGAAGTGAACCAGAAAGAGAAGAGACCATGTTTACTCAAATGAAAGTATTATAGAGTCAAGCAACATAGTTGACTAAAGAGAGGAAGAGGATGAGTAGAATAAAACAAAAAGAAAGGTTGGAGATCTAAATCATGACTGAGAATGAAAAGAAGGAAGAAAAGAAAAAGGAAGAAGAAAGAGGCAAAAAATCCAGTAAACAAAAATATCCTTACATACTGAAGAAACAACAACATAGAAAGAAAAACAAAATGGGACAAAACAGAACAGAGAGAAAATGAGAAAATAAAGAGGAAACAAACAAACAGAAAAGAAAAAACAACAAACAACCAACAAAATGAAAAAAAAACAAAGCAAAACAAAACACTCATCCAGCCAAATACCAAGAGGGAAACCAATTAGAGAAGAATGAAAGTAATGAAATTCCTCTAGTGTCTACAGTTCTGTAGCAGGTCCAAGCCGAATCCCAGAAATGTGTACTCTGACCAAGATTGCAGGTGGATTTTTACTGAGTTTGGGTTTGATCCTTGTCTCTGAGTTTGGATGCAATTAGTTTTCTGTGGCTGGAGTTCTCCACAGTTGTATAGCAAAGAAAAAGAAAAGAAAAAGAGAAGCAAAAATACAAGAGAATGGGGCAGCCCCACCCACCTGCTCCTATTCCTTGTGTCTTTTTTCCCAAGCACAACACTGGTTCTCCTAACTTAACACCTGTTGGCTTACATTATTACTGTTGCATGAGACATACCACTAGTTCTGCCTGTCCATTGTGTGTGCCTTTGCCAGGATCCCACTGGGCCACTGGTGTTTCTGTAGATTTCCAAGCCCTTAGTCCCACCAGTAGAGAGGGGGAGGGGCAGATTTCAGACTCTTCTCACTAGTCACACCATCCCAGGTCAATGGAGAAAGGGAGGAGCAGAACTCATATTCTTCTTGCCAGCTGCACCACCCTGGGACAATGGAGGAAGGGAGGAGCATGAACTCTAAAATAAAGTATTAAATTCTTAATATTATTGTGCATTTAGAATAGACATCAACATTTTCGCATCAGTTGTTTACTTGCTTACAAAACCTAAAAGGTAACATCAAAAATAAAAACCCATGTGAACTACAGTGTAAACACAAACAAAACTCTACCACAGAAATAATCTTTGCTTCACCTGTGACACCCAAGTCAGTCTTCACACATGAAAACTGCATGTTCCATTCACAGGTATCGCTTACACTGATAGCATATATGTTTTGCTTTCCTATACTTTCTTATAGGGCACTGTTGACATCTTTTTTGTTTTTCTGTTGTCATAGAAGGTCTTTGTGACACTGTGCCTGCCTGGTCACCTGTCAGCTCACCAGTGTGTTCCACAATTTTTTTTTGCATGGTTCCCTGGGCAGAATCATTTTGTTTTCCTCTGCTGTAAATGATCTCTTATGAACTCGTCACAAACCTCTAAGGAAATTTCTCTGTGATATTTTGCACTAATTATTTTCTTTTAAAATGATCAAACTATGCGACACACATTTAAGATCAAGTAAAGCACAACCACAAACCAACGTTTTGCATTTTGAATGACATCAAAGTTGCTGGATAACTAGTCAACCATATCTACTCCACCTTTGTTGTAGAAAGTTATATCTCAGGCTTCCACCTTGTAGAGATTTCCTTATCAATACTGCCATCATGGTGAAATGTTTGCATCAACAGTACCAATTTACTTTTGTTTACCTTACACCAGGTCAATGTTATATCTTTCTGAAATCCAAAGATAGTACCATACAATTCTCTGTTTTGAAATTCCAATATTTCATTTGGAATTTCTTTGTTCTCATGTGCAGTTCTTGTGCCGGTCAACTTATTCTCTATGAGCAAGTGTAATACCAATTGGAACCCAGAAACGTATTGTTGAATGTCACATTCCTATTGGGAGATGAGAGCAACATGTCTGTTCACAATATCATTTGGTTTATTGCTATATGAATAAGGACCTGGTGGCTGAGTTCTTGGATAAATTTCTAAGTTGGAGGCAAAATAACTCTTTGCATCTATGAGGGCATAAACTTTTATGCCATATTTTGAAGGTTTTCTGGGGAATATACTGCCTGAAGCAACAGTGACCATGAAATGCTACAAGACGTTCATCATTAGTCATGGATTCAGCTGACGTGTAAATGGTTTGACACTTACCCATAAATTTCTCCAATAATGAGTGGATAGCAGCCAGGACTATCAGTTATTTTTCCTTCTTGATGAGTAGTTTTGTTATCAGGCCTCAGACAATTTTAAAGGAAACCAAATATCCTCAGTCATTGTTATTCTACAAACCTCAAGCCCACATTTATCACTTTTCCATAAGTCTTTTACATTTCTGTGATGACCATGAGAAAGCCCTGCTAAGTACAGCAGTTCTATGAATGCTTTCAGTTTAGCCAGTGAGGTGTCATAATAAATACATTTTTGAGTGT
>RJWT010021879.1:0-17418 GCA_004365215.1 Cuniculus paca
CCTTTTTGGCCACCTGTGTTTTGGTGTCTTTGATATTGGTAATGACTGATAAAGGCAATCACAGCCTGATTTTCTAGAAATGTAATTTGGGACCACAGAAGAGATCTTTAAAAAGTTGTTTTTTGTATGGGCTGCCTGGTCACTTTCTAGTAAGATTTCATTCTTCATTCTCTTCCCTGTTATTCGTTCTCTTATTTACTCTTCTCTATAGTAATATGGATGCACTTTTGTCTAGTTTACATGAAATTAAAGGGCTTTTGAGGAAGAAGAGTGAATAGTTGGTTTGTGATTCTGTGCCTATGAATGTGAGTACTGAACTGTATATAAATAATGCCCTGTATTTATGGTGGAAAGTGAACAGTATAAGAGAAAAGGAAGAAAAAATATCTGCTGTACAGAAAGGAGTGTGTTCCACCTAAGAGTCTTTGAGAAACTAAAGTCTCATTAAAAACCTGTTGATAAAATAAATTTTCGGCTCTCCGAATTTAAAATTCCTTTCAAGATGTAATCTCAGGTTCTGTTTGCTGCTGGGACCCAACTGATGGAAATGGGTTCTGGTTTCCTTTTCAAATCTTTCACATATTTTTCTCTTTTGAATTTATTCTCAGGTAGGTTTATTTTATGCTGAAAATATTGGTTTCACCAGCTCTAACCCACTGTTTTCCAGATTCAGTTTTCATGAGAAAAGAGCATATTTCTCAGTCTCAGAGTTATAGCAAGATTGTGTCTTATTTGCTTTGATTTGGCATTTTGGACACTAGTGAACAATTAATATGGCCAGAGATAGGAAATGCTCTGATTAGGCCAGTGTCATATGGGAACTCCATCCTGGTTCTAGAGAACAGAGTTAAGTTCCTGTGAGGTCTACTAGTCGACCATCTAGGGAAGGGATTGTTTGCCAGGGTAATTGAGGTTCTGTGGTTCTGAGCATCTATTTCTTTTTTCTTTGACCTTCTGAGATGAAAATTAGTTGCTTTTCTATCTTCAGCCTTCTATAATGTAGAATACATTGTTTTTCCTCTCCTTTGGGTGGCTGTCAGGAAAAGTTATACGCTCCTGGAATAAGTTATCCACTCATGCCCCCCCATTGGTGTTTATAGTTCCTCGTTCAAATCACCTGTATTCCTTTTATAACTAGAGACAAATTTAATTTTTCTGGACCCCAAATGTGCATTAGAAATTCCTGGAGAACATTTAGGATAAGAAAACTGACCCCCGAGATTCTAATATAGCTCATCTGAAGTGAGATTAGAGCAATTAATAATTCCAGTACAGAACTAGAATAAGAACCACAATTTACAAAATCCTGAAATGAATCAACTATCGATTTTCCTGGGAGGTAGACTAGATTTTGAAGTGTTGGACATCCTTTATTTCAGTGTTGTTTGATTTTGATTTTTTTAAATTAACGAACTGAGTAAAATTTATTAAATCTTTTTCTCTTCTTCCCTTTCTATTATTATGTGTTCACAATACATAATAAATACATTCATCATGGGAAATTGGTGCATAGAAATTGCATCCTAATATTTTTTACTTCCTTCTTGATTTTTGACTTATAACTTATTGCTAGACATGCTGCTTTAGCAAGGGGGATGATAAAAGTGAAGTTAGGCAGGGCAAGAAAATAGGTATACTAGAAACAAGGTTTTCTCCCTTAAAGATCTCTGTGAAGCCACAATAAAAATAGCCTACCTTGAAAACGTACTTGTATTTCTGAACCATTCATTTAATGGCATGTAAACAGAGGGGTACATTTTCCTTTAATGCTCAGCTGCTTGCCATTAATTTTTCTATCTAGCGGGGGGACTTCAAAAGATAACATAGCACGTGCATGTATTTACACTTGCCCCATGCTGTGGATTTCAGCTTTAACTGGGTTCCTTTCAAATCCTATTTGCAGTTTCCTGCAAATGGCTAGGATAAGAGGCATTTTTGGTTTCAGCATTTCAAGTAAACAGAAAAATAATGATTTAACCTGTGTCCTGCTAATATCTACTCCTTTGCCACATAAGGCATTTAAGCATAGGTGTGGTGCACTTAAAATTTTTCCAAAGATTTGAGAACTGTTTTCAAATGATAACGGATAAAAAATCTTTTATTTTAAGGATTGAATTCTGTATTATTTTTTCTCTGCCTAAAATTAATAACAAATAACAGTAACAAAAGTGAATATTCTCATAAACTCTCAGATGAAACATATAGAAATATATGACTGACTCTAATCATATTTTCCTATGAGAACCATCCCTCTAATTTTTTTCCTAAGTTGACTCTTTCCTGAAAGTCTTCTACTTGCCAGTCTTCAGTATCTGGGATCATAGTGGAGATACAAACTGATTGGAGTTGTTCTTTAGTTCTTCGACCAACATGTTTGTTTTCAGTCCTAATTCTTATTCTTACCCATAGTTTTTTTTCTATTCTAGAGCCTCTCTAGTCCTTTGCGAGCACCCTGACTGCCACTTACATTGCATCTACGTGCAGTGGATTCTGGACTGTGAATGATTCATTGGCATAGTTCTAATCTTTTCATTTAGTGCAATAATCAAAGTAGCTGATTTTGGAAATAAATTTACTGAAATCCCTAGTTTTGTGCATAGGGATATAAATGAAAAAAACTTTTTTATGGAAAGAAATGGAATAAAAAGGAGAAGAAGGAAGAGGAGGCTGAGAGGAAGAAGGTGCTAGTAGCAGTTTAATGTTCCTACCGCCAAAGTCTATGAAGCTTTGGAAAATAATTGAAAAACTAAATAGGTGAAAGACTTTACAACACCATTTATAACACTTTATTAGAAAGATAAATGTCTACAGAATTAAAAGAGTGGAGCTTTTGTCAGACTAAAAGACATTTTCTAAGAACAAATTACTGTGGAATTTCTGTTACTTTCTTAATATTTTTTACCAATTTCTGCCTGAGGCATTATGCCTAGCAGTTCCAAAAGTATAAATCACTATCTACAACTCACATCACTTTATATTTTTTTGTTTAATTAAATATGTCTCTCATCTCTTTATCAAGGGGAATAAAATCTTATTGCTATGTATTTAAAATTTTTGAAGTTTATCTTTCTAGTACTGTTTAAAAGGTAACTCCATGCCATATGCTATGCACCAGAATGGCTGTAAATAATCATAAAATTAAATGCCAGAATTTACCACTGCATGTGGTTTCTCATTAAGGTTTGATGAGGATTCCCTAAACCTAAAATGGTTGAGGAGTTGATTTCTTATATTATCACGCTGTTTTCTGAGCTTTCTTGCTGGCCCACCTACCTGGGTATATAATTAGCTTCAGTTCTCAAAGACTTCTGGTAGATCTGGGCTATATCTTTAGGAAAATATGAGGTTATTCTCTGAAACACATATGTGCTGTAGGAATAGAAACTCCAAAGTATCTTCTGTGTCTGTTCCCTAATAATGATGGCAACCATATGCTCTGGATATTCCCTAGCAATCTCATGTCATGTATGCTGATCCGGGGTTTGGAAAATACAGCCAATACCATATGTAACACTTACTAAGTAGGGTGAACAGATCAAGTTTCTATCATTAATGAGCTAAATGTTATTTTAAGATGAATCCCAAACTAACTCAGACTTTATCAGTCATTCTTTTAGATTCATTATTTCAGTCTTTTTTTCTACAAATGACATTGTGTTTTTGAGAATTAAAAAATCACATGTTCAAACTCATGTGGGCAATTTAACAATTTAGACCCTGTTTCAATATATTAAAAAAAAACAAACTAAAACAATGCTGGGACTGGGTTTAGCACAAAAAAGCCAAAACCAAAAACCAAAAAACAGAACATACATATATGACCATGTCCTTATATTAACAAATACTATTTAAATCCATTTAGAAGAGAGATAATAGACATTAAAATTAATATAGATTACATATTTATATTCATGATTTGACATTCTTCTTTACACATAATATTATAGAAATAATGAATTTCCATAGCATTTCTATAGCAGGTCAGGTAAGGGTCCTCTGTTCAAAAACCAGTTTAGAGAAGAGTTTATATAAATTAAAATGGAGATTTTTCTGTATGAGAGCTTTGCTGAATATGACGGTAGCCCGTAAAGATTAAGTCTACCAAGTGGGGTATTAATATTTTCATATTATCAATGGATTTAGTTTCAATTCCACCACTAGCAAAAACAAGGATAGTTATTTCAGTAACAATTATTTTAAAATGCTATTTGTTATGCAAGATAGTGTTCTGTGGACTGAGGGTATCCCAAAATAGGTGATATTGTTTTTGTTCTAAAACAGAGATGTAGTGGTTGGGGAAGAGAATAACTGATGGGTAAGTCCTAGTCAGATAGATATGGGGTTCTACTTATCATATATGTGATGGAACAAGTTAAATAAGTTCCTGTGAGTCTCGGTTTTCTTATTGTTAAACTGATAAACACAAACTTACCCTGAAAGTGGTTGTATGGCTTAAACAAGATGGAATTAGTAAAAAGTATTCAACCCACCTCTGGCACAAAGCAAGTTATCCAGTAAATATTGGCGAAAATAGTCATTGCTGCTATAAAAATTTAGTTTCTGCCCAAATTGGTAAATGATACATGTCAACATCATGCAGTGGCTTCATTCAGCAGAAGGAGCAGGAAGTATTTGTCTTTACTTTTTTCAGTATTACATTGGAATAGAATAACATAAAATTGCATTTTCACTTCCTAGTGGCAGATATCACCAACTCTTAGAAATTCTATTTCTCTGCATTTCTCTTTTCTGTCTAGTCTCCTCATGGCCAGAAATCCCCAGACCTTTAATAGTCTATGCAGCTTCCTAAAGTATAGAACAATTGTTCTTTTCATAGAGAGGGCTGACTTTACAGTAGCATTGGACATAAATTTAGCCACCAGAACCAAAATAGAACTGAAAGACAGAAAAGATTTTTTTTTAAATTTTTTATTTGGTTTATGTTAGCAACTTTACAGTGGAGTGCATTTTACCTAACAAAATAAATTAGCTTTATTGATGCAAGTAAGATTAAGTAAAATAGCCACTATAGTAGAACCTATTGGTGGTTAAGAGTATGGACTATCTCTGAAATACACTATAAAATGCAAAATAAAGAAGATAGCTGAAATGCTAAGGATGTTTTGAGACATCTACAATAAAGGTGTCCCTACTTGAGCAGGATAAAAAAGCAGGGTTAGGAAGAAAGGATGACCATAAGCTAATTTCAGGGTTTATTTTCTTCTGAGAAACTTGTAAAGTCTTTGCTGGAAAAACTCATGTACTATCTGGTCCAGAATTTTTCAACATTTTTGTTTTAGGATTATGGCAATTTTTGTCAATGTGAAATTCTGCCTTGAGCACAGTGTATGAGTAGAGAATAATCCATCCATATGGGAATAGGTGCAGAGACCCTGGAAACTGCCTGCTTGGTTCCCCACCTCCCCTACTCCTTTCAGTGTCTCTGCTTCTCTCCAGGTGTTCATTTGGGATTCTGTAAGCTGATATTTGACATCTTAGAGTTTTTAAGATGTCGAAGGTCATGAACTATGGTGGTGTTACGGTTTGTGTCTAGGTGTCCCCTCAAAGCCTCATGTAGTCATAGTGCTTTTTCAAAATCAGCTGAATCTAGAGCATGTGATTCTGGGATTAAGGGTGTGTGATTAGTAAATCAGTCCATTGATAGGTTTGGCACAGTTCTGACTAGGATTAAGGGTGTGAGTGCTACACCCCCACCCTAGGTAGGTAGCCTACAAAACAATATAAGGGACAGAAAGAGTCATATCTGCTCTCCTTATTGCTTTTGCTATCCTGTGGGTACCATGAACTGTTCTCTATGATGCCCCTCTGCCAAGCCACCCTGCCTTGGGGCCAGCTGATTATGGATTGAAACCTCTACAAACTATGAACCAAACAAACCTTTCCTCCTTTTAACTTTGGGTGTGTTGGGAATTTCACTGTAGCAACTAGAAAAGTAACTAAGACAGGTAGACTCATTGAATTTTGTCTTTTCATAGAGAAAAAAGTTGAGACCTAGAGAAAGAACATTGTAAATTTTAAATTATGAGCTAATTAATGCCAAACAGGTCACAAAACCTGTCTCTTAATATCCCAGTCATTATATTACCCACACAATATATTACCTTCTCATTTGGGTTAAGCCTGTTCCCTTTAGGAGTCTCAGTAAAGAGAAGCCAAGCATACCCTCCTCCCCCATAAAGAATAGTATGACTACTACTATTTCTACAGAATTGGAATAGGAAACAAATAAATACATCAAAGCTGACAATTTAATATAACCCATATGCATAACTGGATATTGTGTGCTTGTCTCATCATGATGATTAAGTAAATATATTCTACTTAATAGAATACTGACTTGGAGTAATGTATAAAGGAGCCCTTTCAGGCTTTCCTTTCTGGAGTTGATTATGTGATTCCTGAAAGAGTGCAGTGAAGAAATGAAAGCACTTTTCCAAGCACTTATGCCACATGTTAGATTGAGCAACAAAAAGAAGGCAGCCCTTGATGCTGTGTCTAAACTTTGCTTTTGCTTCCGGCAACATAGAGTAATGTCATTTACTGCAAGGTCAAGTACCAGATTATGTTGTTAGATTGTTGACCTTTTTTTTTTTTCTTTTTCCTTCTCTTCTCTCTTCTCTTCTCTTCTCTTCTCTTCTCTTCTCTTCTCTTCTCTTCTCTTCTCTTCTCTTCTCTTCTCTTCTCTTCTCTTCTCTTCTCTTCTCTTCTCTTCCTTCTTTCTTTCTTTCTTTCTTTCTTTCTTTCTTTCTTTCTTTCTTTCTTTCTTTCTTCTTTCCTCTCTCCCTGTCTCCTTTCCTCCCTTCCTGCCTCCTCACTTCCTACTTTCCTCCCTTCTCTCCTTCTCTTTCTCTTTCTTTTGTGGCACTGAGGGTTGGACCCAGAGCCTTTGCATTGAGCTTCATACCCAGTTTGTTTATAATGTTTATTTTATTTTTTGAGTCAGGGTCTCCCTAAGTCATTGAGTTACCAAGGCTGGGCTCTATCTCATGGTGGTCCTGCCTCAGCCTCTCAGAGTGCTGGGTTTATAGGTATGTGCTAACATGTCAGCTGACTTTTACTTGTGATTATCAGCTTTAATTTTCTATTGCTGTGTAAAAACTTCACAAAGGTTTAGTGACTTACAATGACATAAATTTATTTTCTCATAGTAGATACAAGTTAGGTAAATCCTAGGATTTTAACTGTCCTAGACTGAAATCTGTGTGTGGGGCAAGACTCAAAGTTCCTTGCAAACCCACTGATTGTCAGCAGATTCTATGCAGTCCTATCACTCAGGTTCCTTTTTCATGAGACATCTCTTATTTCAGGAGGACCTCTCTTCTCTCAACAGGGAGACTTTCATTCTTCCAGACTAGCAGGAGAATTCCCCTTTGATAT
The DNA here is from genome assembly GCA_004365215.1 of Cuniculus paca. NCBI lineage: Eukaryota > Metazoa > Chordata > Mammalia > Rodentia > Cuniculidae > Cuniculus > Cuniculus paca. The sequence continues at coordinate 7,399 of RJWT010021879.1, forward strand.
TACATCTTAAAGAATCCTCTGATTAAGTCAAGCCCAGTTCAGAATGATATCCCTTCTGATGAACTCAAGATCATCTGCACATACATGGATGGTGTTATGGTTTGCGTCTAGGTGGCCCCCCAAGCCTCATGTTGTCATGGAAGCAGCTGAATCTAGCATTTGTGATTGATTCGTTGTCTAGTGCTGGGATTGGCAGTGTAAGTTCTGCACCTGCCCAGGGGTGGAGCTGACATACAGTGTAAGGTCTAGAAGGAGACATGTTTTTCCCTTTTTGTGTGGTTTGCTCTTGCTGCTTGCAGCCGCCATGAATGGCTGCCCCTCAGCCACACCACCTTGCCTTGGAACCAGCTAAGTATGGACTGAAACTCCCAAAACTGTAAGAAATAAACCTCTCCTTCCTTCACCTTGGGCATCAGGTATTTTGTTTCAACAATGAGAGAAAAATAACTAAAACGGATAGGTACACTTTCCCATAATGGTTCACAAGTTCGATCCTGCCCATCATTAAGGAAAGCCAGGGGGTTATTCAGGGTTTGTGCCCCAGAGAGCTGGACTCATGAAGACAGCATAGAATAATGCCTATCACATTCAGGTTCTCCAGTTTATGGCCCGAGGAAATACACTTGAGGCAAAATCAGCTAAATCAGATTTGCGTTTCTAACCCAACAGTATGAATTGCCAAAAGAATATATTTTGGGGGATGGGTATTGTGGTTTGTGTCTGGATGCCCTCCAAAGCCTCATGCAGTTTTAGATGGGGCTTTTTCAGAGGTGGCTGAATCTAAAGTGTATGACTGATTCATGGTGCAATGTTGGGATTAAGGGTGCTGGGATTATGAGTGGATGATTGCTGGATCAGTTCACTGATTGAATGGACCTAAGTGCTGTATTGTATCTGCCCTAACCTGGCAGGCTGGATACAATATAAAGGACAGAAAGAGGCTTGTCCGTTTCTTCCCTTCATAGTGGCTGTCTTCTGCCACCATGAACTGTTTCTCCTCTAGGATGCCCCTCTGCCAAGACACCCTGCCCACAGGGTTCTACAGTTTTGCTATGTCCATTAGCACCACTTAGATCTAGTTACCAACTTACAGGAAAAAGGACAGGCCCAAACAGCTTTACGGCTAAACATCCTCAGATTAAAAATAAAGAAGTTAAGTGGGAAATATTTGGCAAGTGTGTACCATCAATTACATAAAACTATTATCAAAGCAGTTTTGGGTTTGTCTCATAAAAAGAAGGCACTCATGCAGTCTTTAAAATTTCTCTGATTTTGTTTGATAAAGAATTATTTTCTACCCATTCCACATTTCACTTAGAGTTGTTTCTGAATCCTTTATAAACACTTTTCAGCCATTACAGTATATTAAAAATATTTCCTAGAACCAGCTCTATTCTAGTAGAAAAAGTTAACAGAGCAGATGAGTACTGGGGTGACATTCAGATTGGTTACAGGTTCCGAAGCTGTGGTTTTGCCCCTGGTTTCAGGTTGGAGTGCTAGCATTTGGTTGCTTTGTTGCACAGATGCTTCTGGACTCAAGGTTACCAAACTCGTCTTGTGTGTCCAGGGGAGATAGTACACCAGACACTTGATTCTGTCCATGAGACTGCCTGTCACATTCAGGTTCTCTAATTCATGGATAGATTCAATAAACATAAGGCAAAATTGTCATCTGCTTGAGTCTCACTCCACCTAGTATTTGGTACAGCTAATGTGCAGCATTTTGGTACAAGTGCTAAGTGTCCTTTCTGTCCCTCAGATCTCCCAGATACATGAAACACTGGAAAAATTGGGGATATAAATGAGAATTATGCCTTGGTATTAACATTATGGTCACTCCTCTACTATTTTTATTAATCTCTCTCTCTCTAGAAAACTACAGAAAAAAAAGGAGAGATTTGTTCAGCCTCAAGAATAAGAGTTGTATAGAGCTACAGAGAAAATCTGTGGTCCTTAAGTCTGCACACCTTTGCTGAGGTAAATGTCCATGAGTACATTTGTGCTGCAGATTCCCAGAGACTCCAAAGGTTGGTTATGTCTTTAGGAATTACATTTTTTTTCTAAACAACATTTACTCTTCTAGTCCTTAAAAACATGGGAATTATGATATCTTTCTAAAAATGTGTTTCTTTCCCTGCTTCTCTCCCTTGGTGGAAAAAATAACTGGAAAAATAACTTAGGCAGTGATTGATTCTAGTAAATAACCTTATACACTTTTATAATGACTGAGTCTTGCCAATTTGTTTTAATCATCATGCCATAAGGTCAGGTTGTTTCAATGACATTTGCATTGCTTTCCATAGGTGAAATGTCTATTTCCAATAGATAAATATGTGGGATGAATTAGTCCTAAGTGTAAACTGGCTAACATATGGTCACCCAGGACTCTCAACTTTAGGGTAAGCAGTGTGTGACTATCACATCAGAGCGACATATGTTTTCCAGTTTGTCTTGGGTCCCAGAGAAGCAATGAGAGCTTTTCCTCCAGCACCTCTGTTTATTAAATAGTCCTATTTCTTGTGTCCTTTGGATGAAGTCATTCTGGTTCAGAAGAAATGGCATGAAAAGATTTTCAACACTGGTCAAGTGTGATTTGAGAAAAAAGTACACGGCTCATGTATTTATTTGCCACTTAAAATTTGCATCCCAGTCCATGTACTGCTTGTAGCTCAAAATGAGTTGTCACCAAGATTGTTTTTCCACAACAGGCAAATCGGGCTCTTAGATTAAGACAAACCTCTTTCTTTTCTACTCAAAACCTTCAGAACTTCATGATGTTAACAACGTGGAAAATTTAAATTGAGTTAAGTGCTACGTTTTAGTTAAAATTCGAATTTCCACGGAAGTAATGCTTTCTACAGAGTACGCACAGCAATTTCAGAATGCGTGGCATTATCAGAGAGTCACAGGATCACAAGAGAGAATGGGTAAATCAATAAAGTCCTCATGCCCAAGACATGCTATTTTCTTTTAGCTGATTGCCTTGTCCAAAAAAAAAAATGCTCTAACTACTACATTTCTCAAAGTACTACCTTGTGTTAAAACATTGCTTTTCAAGCCTAAAGCTTTCTGTTCTTGGAACCCTTAAACTTTATGGTTCATAGCAATATAGACTATTTATTGCAAGTAATACTCCCTATTTCAATCCTCTGGACTATTTAAGGTATACTGGATAAGAACTTGAACTCAGTATAGAAATAGACACAAGTGGGTAGACCTAGGACCCAAGTCAAGTCTTGTAATACTCATAATCTTTTGCTATAACCTTGGGTCAGGGATAAGAATCATTTGTGGTATCCTCTTCTCCTTCAGACCTACTAGTCACTCTTCATAAATCTTTATATTCAAGGATCATGATCTGCTCCAATCAGAGGACTCTCCAGTTTGGTATATGTGCTTTTCTGCTGAATCTTCCAAACAAATAGTTATGAAGTAAAAAAAAAAAAAAACAGATCCCTTACCTACAACAGAGTCATCCTGAATAAGAGCAATGCAATGGGCACAACCACCCAGGCAAAAGCACTTTGTGCATCCTTTCTGTTGTACATTATAAATCCATGCAAGAAAAAGACTTTCATACTGATGCAAAGAAGGATTCTTCTGATTTAGTGACACTAGGACATGCATTTTTTGTGTTTTCCATACACTTTGATTCAGGTTATCTTTATGCAACAAGCATTTACTCAGAACCTACTAACACCCAGGCAGCACAGTGAGCATTTAATGAAGACTTTGCTTTTAGGAACTCTTACATGGTACAGCAGTTAGATATAATGCAATACAGTGAGTGACAGAAAAAGCGATACAGGTATGTACAAATAAAAGTACTAAAAGCATTGAATGAGTCAAGATGGGTCCACATGCAAATGACAGAAAATCTATTTATTTTTAACATAAATATGCTTTGGAGGCAGACAGTCAAGGCTGCCTGATCCTGCCATAATCACTAGGAATTTAGGTTTATTTTATGAAGTTTTTCTGCCATTGTCAACACAGGACTTCTACTTGCAAGCATCTTTACTAAATCCATAGCAAGCAGCAAGAAAAAGGGAAAGAGTGAAGATTTGCAGTATCTTCTCTCTTACAAAACAATTTCTGGAAGTAGTTCAGTACTTGTGTATATATCCTGTTCACCAAATCTTGGTCACACAGTTGGTCCTACCTTTGAGGAAGGCCGATGCAATCTTTATTCTAGAAATTGATGTGCTGGTTGACAGTTGGGAGCTCACTAACCAACTTAAAAGAGAGGATAGCTGTTGGAGAATGATGGGCTTTTTCAGGCAAGGGAGACAAAATTTTCTCAGAAAAGAAGGGTTGATCTGGAAGGATTCCTGAAGGAAGTAACATTTAATCTAAGTCTCTGAGATAGAACAGAAGAGTATTGTAGAATCAAGGAAGCTTTAGATTATACAGAAAGTGTTTGCTTTCAAAAGCTTGCTAACCTGAGTAAGGAATGCAGTCAGTCATCATAGTTCTGTTTCATAGTGACTGTGATTTAAAAGAAACATTGCTCAATGTTCTCTGTATCTGAGCTACTTTACCTAATTACATGCATCTAGCTGCTGAAGACTGAATTATCACATCGTGCGCACAGAAGTGAAGCATAATTAGCAAACATATCTATTGAAATTATTGTCCATGTACATTAAATAGGATAATCACTTGTTAAATTAGGAAAGAGATTCAGAAAGTTAATTAATCCTGGATTTTGATTATGACAAGTAACAAGTGTGAAACAATAATCTCTAAGGCCATTTACACACATGCTCATTTACTAATAGGCATCATAATAGCATAACATCTTGCTTAAAACAAAGAAACAATTAGTTCTGAAACAGAAAAGCACACAACACAAGATAGTACAGCACAGACATAGTAATAATGGCACATATTTATTGAATACTTACCATATGTCAGGCATGCTTTTAAACACTTGGCACATATTAACTTACTTAATCTTCACAACAACACTGTGAGCTGAGTTTCTATTACTCCATTTTTACAGATCAGAAATTCAGTCTCACAGAGGCTGAGTCATTTGCACAAAATTTCATGGCTAAACACAAACTCTTCTTGATCGTAAAAAGAAACGGAGTATGGGATGGATCCCAGCTCCAGGACTAACTAGCAACGAGACGCATGAGAAAGTTATTTTGTCCCTCTGTCTCCATTTTGTACAGTTTCTGTGATTAAATAAGGAGTTGTATGGGAGAGATTTAGCCTGGTACCTGCCACAAGGTAGGTGCTTAAGAGTTAAGAGGTTTATCAAGACTGAGTCATTAGTCGTAAATATTAGCAATAGTTGGTGCTTAACTGTACACACTAAAAGGCAGACCAAAATGTTATTTTTTGACAGGGCATTAAATTCTCTTTCCACAGAGCAAAATCTCTCTTCCTTCTACCCATTTCCCCCATCCCTTGAGGTCTGTCTGTTAGTTCTTGAGTCTGAGTTGCTTTTTACAGCCATCTGCTGCAGTGTTGTGTAACAACAAACAATATCCTCTTTAAAAATGTTTACAAATGCTTCTTACATTAGTGCTGTATATTTTTTCATTAAGCTGTGGCATCACCATTGAAAAATTATTTTAATCATTGCAAACTGAATTACACAAGGAGAAAGCATAAAGAGATAGTACTTCAAAGGCTGAATGTACATTAATTGCTTTAGCTAATGAAAGAAACATGACTGAGCCAGTGCACACAACATGAATCCTAAGATGCACGGACAATTGACTACGGTAATAAAACAAGTATTAGTGTGTTAAATCTGAAATCCTCATTATGCTCCATGCAGCAAAACCGACTGTGTACCTGCTGTTCAGTGTGCATTTCTGCCTCTTGACACCAAGAGCTAATTATAGAACCAGGCATTGAGTGAAAGTGTGTGACCTATGTTTGGGGACCTTCAAAAAACCCTGCAAAGTTATGTTTGGTAACTCTTTCTTTTAGGTTGATAAAAGTGTGCGTTGGTCAAAATGATTTCAGAATATCTCAATGTTCCATAGGCAATTTTAATTAAAATATTAATTATTTATATACACACAGTTTATTTCACTTACATTGGGATCTTGCTTTATCTCCCTTGGCTCTACAAACTAGTGAATTATTAACTCAAGGATAATTTATGTCACAGTGCTCAAGATGCTACTTATTGATTTCTTTGTCTGTCTTTTCATTTCTTGAGCTCTAAAGTAAAAATGATGATAAAATCATGGTATGTAAGAGATAAGAAGAGGAGTGGAATGTTTTATTTTCACTGTTCATCCAGAATCACATAATACAGAGGTTATAGTAACTTAAAAACAGACTGTATTAACCTACAACCTTCTGTTCATGAGCTAAAAATACAACTCTATTAAGAGCTTCAATAAAACTTGCTACACTTCGGGTCCTCCTCTCCTTTTAGGAAAACTTTAAGGGCACTGGTAATACTAAGAGGATTTGGAATTATCTTTAAGAGTGGCTTATTACAAAATACCTGGTTTTCTAGATGGAAGTCTCCCTTTTCCGGAAGAATTAGATGCAGGAATCAGACTTTTTGGGTTTGTGTGTGTGTGTGTGTGTGTGTGTGTGTGTATGTGTTTTATACCCTATGTTTTTTTAATACTAATTATTTTCTCAGGAAAACGTTGGTTATGTTCAAATGCATTTCTTTTGATTTATTCCCAGATATAAAAATTGACATTTTTGGTGTCAACTAACCTTTTTTTCGATAAACACAAGGGGCTTTCAGAAATCTTTTTTTTTTCTGCTTAAAAAGTGTTAGCCAAAGTTATCATGAATTAGTAATATTTTAAAAACTCAGTACTGATTAGCAGCTCTGAATAAAAGTAGCTTCTTTCTTGTTTCAATAAGTTTATATAGTGTCTTTTTGTCAATTTTTTATTTTTAGTTTTTTAATCAGATTTCTTAAATAAACTGCTTGGTACTGCTTGGAAGTTGAGTCAGCAAAAGTCATAATTCAGCGAGGAATGTATAAATTGAGTAGAAATTCCAGGATCTAATCAAGTGACAATTTGGGAAGTGTGACATTAAGCATTATGTATGGAAAAGGAGGAAATGTAGAGCGAAATGCCTTCATTTTACTCAACCTGTGGTTCTAAATATCAATGTATATTAGAACTGCCCAAATCACCTTTTATGTATTTGATTTGCAACATCAATTCCACAAAAATTCATTTCATTCCAGGTGGGCCTTAGAAATCTGCATTACTTATACACATGCCAAAGGATTTTTAGGCAGATGACTTAAAAATAATATAGAAAATTTTTTAAAAACCCCAAAAAATGAAAAAAAAAATAAAAAAAATAAAAACTAAACGGGGGCTGGGAATTTAGCTCAGTGGCCTAAGTGCCTGCCTGGCAAGTACAAGGTTGCGAATTCGATCCCTGGTACCGCAAACAAAACAAAACAAAACAAAACAAAAACCCAAAAAACAAAAGAAAAAACAAAACTAAATGCTTTTGCTCACTTAATAAATATTTAGTGAGTTCTTAGACTTGAGCCTAATTTCAGCTTGGTGAGGGAAGTAATAGACAATTTAAATTCAGCAAGAATATTGTGAGGGTGTAAGAATTGGGTGCTATGAGAAGTAAGGGTTATGAAAACCATTCTAATGTGTCATGAGGGTTGGAAGAGATGATATTTGAGTTAAAATCTGAGAGGGAAAAAAAGGAGGCAAGAAGTGTTGGGGTGTGTGTGTGTGTGTGTGTGTGTACGCAGGCAAGGGTGTAAAGAGGTTGTGCGTCCTGAAGCTGAGGTAAGAAAAGGTGGGAGAAATATGGACAAAGGTCAGAAAGCTAAAAAACTTGTAAGACATGTTTTCAGGTCTCAAGGAGCTTACAATATAATTAGGTACATAAATGATGGCAAAATATTTTGAAAATAGATGAAGACAAATGACTTCCTGGGAAGACTTTTGATGAATTACTAAATGAATAATGCAAACTTACCATCTAAAGGATTTCTCCGAAGAAAGTACCTTGTTTCTTGCGGCAATAAAATCCTATGATGTTTTATTTCTTTTTGTAGTGGGAAGAGAGGACTTCATGGGAGAGGCAGGGATTCCACTGGTCACTAAACAATGTATAGACTTTGTATTTTTTTGTTTGGATATAATTTTAAAACTCCAGAGAAATTCCAAGAAGAGTATAAGAAATTATTTTGTACTTTATTCAGACTCTCTGGTTGTTTATATATTGCTTCATTTTCCTTTATGTTCCCTTTACACGCACACATGTACACACACACACACACACACACACATTTTGGGGGAACCATTTGAGAGTAAGATGGAGACACGATGCTCTTTACTCCTAAATACTTCACCAAGATAAAAAACACATTCTTAAATCTCACAGCATATTAATGAACTCTAGGCTCATACTGTGTTTTCACTATTCCTGTTCTATAATAGCGGTTCCTAGCAGCAAAACATAGGTGTACTAATTATCACTGAGTGTCATTGTCTCTAGATTTCTTCCATGGGCCATCTAAGACAAACGTATCTATATTTGTCTTTATCTCTGTATTTTAAAATCATGGGTTCATACTGTAAATGGTAGCTTCTAGTCTTTCCTGCTTTATACTTACAAACTCCAATGTTCAACAGTGAGAATCCTAATGAATAAATTTTTAAAAGCAGAAAGAAATAAAGTTTTTCTGACCTTGAAGAATCTGAGTTACCCAGGTGGAGACAGGTGTGCACCTGAGTTATTTCTACCCAAGGAAAAACTGCCTTTAACTTACTGTAATTTATAAAGTGGTATAAATGCTAAAAAGCTTGTGGTTCTAGAATCCACGTGGGATTAGGGATGTTGTTTTCACATTTATGGCTTCCATTTTATTCACAATGCTCAGCTTTGCCTTCACTGGTAGAGGGCGGGCAGTCACCTCTGCTCGAGATGACTTCTTGCCCTCAGTATTGAGATGTTTAAGGTTAACCTCTTATTGAACTGTTTGTTGTATTAGATTTCTCTACCAGAAATCACATCTTGACAATAAATCCTATAAAACAAAACTCTCCTGAAAAAAAACAAAACAAAACACTTTCTTAATACATTTCGATAAAGAATTTAACTCTCAGGTTACATGATAAAAACCTCTTCAAAACATAATTTCTGATCCTTTGTTCAAGAATCAAGAAAATTTCTTTTTATTACCTGTCTCCTTTTTATAATCTTTCTAATCACGGGCAGACATCATTAGTCATTATTGAGCAAAATACTTCCTTTTTTTTTGGTGATCAATTGAAGATGACTTGAGTCTATAAAGCTAGGTGCTGGAATATTGGACAACTGTGATTTATTTTTCAACATGTGGTGAGAGAAAAACCATTTGAAACCTTTTTACTAAACCAGGGGTTGGGGTTGGGGTGGTAGTTAGACTAGTGGCGATTTGCTTCTTATTATTGGAGAAGGTACAGCAAATACTAGGTGAACAAATTCTCTGCCTTGGGGCATGGTATGTTAATTGGAAAGAAAATCTTCCCTCTTTCAAGAGAATAGTAATTGCAGGAGATAACACTTTCACTGAAACTTTGGCCCAAAGACACAGGCTGTTCTTTAAAAGTTAAAAACTTGGTAGAACTTAACCTGATCTTATGAAAGGTGTCAAGAGGGGAGGTAGGCCTGCAAAATAGGTCTGAAGTGAGGAAGTCAAGCTCCAGGAAAGACAAGGCAGGTTGTCACAGGGCTGGCTCCTAAGACAAATATTTCAGCAAAGCATGTTCCTGGGATAATTTTTGCTTTATATATGAATTAAGTTCTTGAGCAAGAGCCAGATTAGTCAATAAATCGGGCATTGCTCTGTGTTACTTATTCTTCTGATCCGCACTGCTCCCCAAAGCTTCCACTAACAAAGGACTCTTGTTTCATAACAATTTGGTTAAACCAAAGGCAAAATAATGTAGATAAAGCCTGGTGTGTGTCACATGGAAAATACTCAGTGTTTCACAGCAAATTATTGTTATTTTGCAGTTATGAATGTAGCTTCACAAAATTGGAAATGTCACAGTATTT
>RJWT010021880.1:0-17411 GCA_004365215.1 Cuniculus paca
CATCTCTGTCTCTCTCTCTCTTTGCCCAGACTGGCCTCTGACTCCTGGTAATCTTTTTGCCTCAGTCTCCCAAGTGATGGGATTACAGGTATGACCCCAGCCACTTACATTACTTCAAGCAAAACCTAGGTACATTTTGGTGTTCTGTCTTCATATGTAACTACATTTAACACTCAGTGTATTGCCAGGCTCTATTTAGACAACATATATAGCTATGAATTTCTTTAAGCAGCTTTGATTCTTTGTAAGGACTGGTATTTTATGACCTTTTTTCCTTCTCAAAGGTCAAAGAGAACCAGGTGTGGTGGCCCACACCTGTAATCCCTGCATTCAGGAGACTGAAGGAGGATTGCCCCGAATTCAAGGCCAGCCTGGGCTACACAGTGAAGTTTAATGATAGCCTGGACTACATAGTGAGATTCTGTCTCAAAACAAAACAGAACAAAACAAAAAAAAAAAAAAAAAAAAAAAAAAGGGGGGCTGGGGATCTAGCTCAGCAGCCTAAGTGCCTGCCTGGCAAGCACAAGGTCATGAGTTCAATCCCCGGTGCCACACACAAAAAAAAAAGTTACACAAAACAAAATCAAAAAGAAAGTTTATTCCTTTTACTGGAAAGAGAAAAAGAAAAGAAAATAGAAAAAAAAAAGGAAGGAAGGTAGGTTTCCTTATTAAAAAAGAACAGAACTTATATTGAAACCATCACCTAGGGCAATTAGACCTTTTTATAAATCTATGATACTATCTTGTATTTTAGTGTTCTTATTTTTTATCTTTTAACCTTTTACTATTTCATCACCACTCAGTATTATTCACCAATGATTCCAAACTATGTAATTTTTAAAAAAAGCCTGAAATGGTAAGAAAATAGAAGACTCATGGCATATATAAGAATAATGAAACAGTGAACTAAAGAGTTACAAGACAGTTTTGCTTTTTTTTTTTTTTTTTTGTACCAGGGATCAAACTCACCACCTCGCACTTACAAGGCAAGCGCTTGAGCCACTGAGCTAAATCCCCTGCCCCAAGACAGTTTTCTCACTGCACTGCCCAAAGTAGTGTATCATCTTTCAAACAATAAGACTAGTGATATCATCATCATAGCCTTTTGTTGCTAAAGTTAATAGATTTAGCAACAATCAAGGACATTCAAATTAAATTTGAATTTTGAACAAACAAGAAAATGCTTATTCAGAGTTATGTCCCATGCAATACTGAAGCACAAGCTTTATAAGATGGTGCTGAATCAGATACAGAAGTAAAATATGACACTACCAGACTTATGATACTTAAAAGAATTAGGCACGTGAACAACAACAACAAAAAACTGCACCCCATACTCAATGTACTCCTATGAACAAAAAAACAAATAGGGTCCTTACCTAGAAATGATAAAAGGAAACCTAAGTCTGTTAACAGAGTTAACAGTATTCTTTCATGTCTTATGATGCTGGAGAATCAAAAATAAACTTATTTGATAAAAAAGGGGTTTTTATCAAATAAAACCCCTTTTTTATCAAAAAACTGCTTCCTTCGCTCTCCTGAGTAGTTGGATTACAGGTGTGTGATGCTTCTTGCAGCTTCTCCTTTTTTTTCCATGACATATTCCCAGGAAAAATTACAAAGCAGGGATTGAGAAATGCCTTTATCAGCCAGATCCAGTTGATTGTCTGTTTAGTCTGTTAGGCCTGTGAAATAATTATGACCTTTTATGTCTTTAAAATTAAAAAAAAATTTTTTAATGTGGTGGGGCAGAGTGGGCCTTAACTTATTTGATAAAAAAGGGTTTTTATCTCTATGCTGGGTGTAGTAGTGCATGCCTGTTATCCCAGCACTCAGGAAGACGAGGTAGAAAGAAAGATCACCACCAGCCATGAGCTTAAGGCCAGCCTGAGGTAAATAGCGAGTTAGAGGATATCCTACACTACAAAGCAAGACTGTTTCAAAAAAAAAAAAAACAAATAAATAGGGGGGAGATGGGTAGTTTATAAAAGGTTTTAGTAAGTACTGGAATTTCTGAATTTGTTCGTAACTATTATTTTTTGCTTTAATTATTCATATAAATGACTTAAAAATACGAAAGGTCCTTTGGACCCAGTTGATACATAGTGATTATTTTATCAGGCAGATTGAGGGTTAGGTACACCCAATATTACTTTTTCTGACCTTGGAATTCCTAATCATACTAATCACCTAAAATACATTCAGCATCAGTCATTACCAAGTACACTTACCATGTATATTACCTCACATTCTCTCAGGACCATTTATCATTTTTTATCATGGCCTTTTCTTTTGGTCCCATGCAACAGGTTTTTTGTTTTTTGGTTTTTTTTTTTTAACATGAAAACATTTAGTGAACAGAATGTAACCTTTTTATATGAGAGAATTTTTCAAAGTAGTAGGAAAAACAACATTTCAATGCATAGCTGACATTTTGAAGCACATGTACTGTTCTAGAAATGGTACTCGTAGTACTTTTTTTCTCTTTTTAAGGTTCAACCTCTGCCTCAAAGCACCTGGACTTGTGCTTTCAATTCTGGGCAGAATAGGGAGAAGTGAAAGCTCTACAGCATTTCTCCCAGAGATGATGTCTCAAGAGTTTTTCTCACCTTTATATGTTTATAAGGTGGTGGCTTCTTGTCATTTTTTCTATCTTCCTGCAGCTGTCTTAGCTCTTTTTGTGCCTTTAACTCCTCAAATCTTGCTGCAGCTTCCTGAAGAGCTAAGAAAACACAAGGCACAAGTTACTTAAAAAAAACTCTAGATGGAGTTATTTTGCTTTTTTGTCCCGTTACAGTAAATAAATCTATACTTCAGACAAAAAGCAAACAATACTACACAATAACATTAATATGTATGAGAGATGAGTAAGAAAGTCCCCAGGGTATTTAAGACAGTTTTGAAATGGCACACTATAGATTACCACTTTCACAGGAGAGGGGGAAAAAAAAATGAAATACATTTCAATGACATGAAAAGAATCATAGGTATCATCTCCTAACAGACTTCAGGAGCTAGAGTTGATTCAGTGGAAGTGCTTACCTAGCATGTGTCATGTTGATCCTTGACACAGAAAAAACAAAAAGATTTCATCTGTTTAACAAAGTCACTGTGTTTAAGTCTAATTGTTTGTTGCTTTTTTATTTTTTTGAGACAGGGTCTCTCTTTGTAGTACAGGCTGGCCTTGAACTCACTATGCAGCCAAAGTTGGCCTCCATTTACTATAACCCTCCAGCCTCAGACTCCCATGTGATGGAATTGCAGGTGTGCACCAGCATGCCTGGCTGCTTAAGCCTAATTCTTGACTTGGTGTTCAACCTCAATTCCAAAACCACTTTTACTTCCAAATTCCCCAGGTGGCATTCTTACTCTTTTTTTTCTTTGTGGCACCGGGGATTGAATTCATGACCTTGCGCTTGCCAGGCAGGCACTTAGGCCACTGAGCTAAATCCCTGGCCCTTGTCTTTTTGAGACAGGGTCTCACTACGCCGTTCAGGCTGGCCTTGAGCTCACTTTGTAGCCCAGGCTGGTCTCGAACTCACAACGATCTTCCTGTCTTAGCCTCCTGAGTTCTGGGATTACAGGCATGAGCCACCACGCCCAGCCTAGGTAGCATTCTTGCTATCCTTTGGAAGGCATTTGAAGATATCTCTATAGAGTACCTGTCCTACTCTTCTAATACTCATTCTTTAAAATATTCACTATAGGGCCGGGGATTTAGCTCAGTGGCTCAAGGTCATGAGTTCGATCTCCAGTACCAAAAAAAAAAAAATCACTATAGGCTCTAATTATACACAGATTTTCATATTTAATTTACATTCAAACCCTGTGGTTTCATATCCTTAAAATACTGTAGTAGTAGCTGAAAAAAACCAAAAAAATCCCGTAAGATTCATGTTGCTCTCTATGTAAGACAAAATGTTAATTCATAATTCTTTATTTACGTTCAAAATTCCAATTCTTCCTTTCATCTTTCATTTGGCAGCTTTCCCCATGCTCTGTCAATTTTTTAAAGACTCTACCAAGGTTTCTAAACTCTGTTGTAACCATGTAATTTACCTCTCTTTTCAGGCAGCCAGCCCACTGTTCCCTCTCCCTGTGTTTATACCAAATATTAGGAAGCTGCTAACCCAGCATGTTAGATTCAACTTGAGTTTTCTAGACACATTTAAGGATGTTCCCTTCTTCACACTCAATGTAGAGAATCAAGAATTGGGATTCTGGGGCCAGGGATTTAGCTCAGCGGCATAAGTGCCCACCTGGCAAGCGCACGGTTGTGAGTGTGATTCCCCCGTACCACAAAAAAAAATTTGGATCTGGACCCCAACTACTAGAGTTAGAAACTTTCCTCTAAGTCAAATGTAGTGACACATGCAGGTAATGCCAGCACTTGGTGAGGGAGGAGAACTAACACAAATTCTGAGGCCAGACTTGGCTACACTCAATTTGAGGCCTGCCTGAACTATGTAGCAAGACCCTGTCTTTAAAATAAATGAATGAATGAATGAATGAATGAATGAATGAATGATAAAAGAATTAAAAGGGCTGGGGTGTGTAATTCAGTGATAGAGCACTTTTCCAGCAACAGTCAAACACTGGGTTCAGTTACCAATACTAGAGAAATAACAAGTTCCTAATAGGCAATTAGCCAGTCCCTGATTTAGGTACAGAAATGGCAATATCCCACAAGTTAAGTAGGTTCAAACTCATGGCTGTCCCTGACCTCTTACATTCTCCTCCAGCCTTGTTAGTAGCCAAGATGTCGGTCATGTGGTTGCTGAATACGTGAGACCATAACAGTCAAGAACTAAGTTCTTATAGTAGTAATACTGACATGACAGCCTATATATTAGTGATGTCTATTAAGCCATTAATAGTATGAATAGTCCCTGTCTCTGAAAAGAAATCACATGGCAAATGGATTAAGTCAAGGCTCACAGCAATAACTGAAATAATAGTTTTTTGTTTGTTTGTTTTGTTTTTTGCGGCACCAGGGATTGAATTCATGACTTTGCACTTGCCAGGCAGGCACTTAGGCCACTGAGCTAGATTCCCGGCCCTTAATAACTGAAATAATGGGGGAAAATTCAATTTTTGCTTTATTTGTTCCAGAAGGACATCATTCCCATTTCCTATTAAGGAACTTTTATCTACTTAAAAATTTCATGCCTCATCAGAAGTTTTACTTGGTCAAAATTCCTTTCCATTTCGCCACGCAGACAAAATCTTAAAATTCAATATACAAATATATTCGAATACTAAGAAATGAACTGTCTTTCAAAAGCAGCTGGTTGAAGAAAATTAACCACTGAGGGAATACCAATCATGTGCTCTGCAGGTTTTAGCATCCCATTGAACTATCAGCGCAACCTTTCCCATTATATGTTCAAAAACAGTGCCAAGACCCAGCAATCATTCACCTACCTGGTTAAAAGGTAAAATTAGCTTTGCTGGGGCTGGGGATTTAGCTCAGTGGCATAAGCACCTGCCTGGCAAGCGCAAGGTCGTGAGTTTGATCCCTGGTACCAAAAACAAAACAAAACAAAACAAAACTAGCTTTGCTGATACCAAGAGGACATGCTCTTAGGTTCATCTGTCCTTACTGACTTCTCTGCTAGACCAGTTCACAAAAATTTAATTCCCTATAATTTTATTTGCTCTCCCAAATTTGTTAAATATTTCTTCCCCAAAACAACATAGTTAAGAATAATAGCTGGGCATGGTGGCACATGCCTGTAATCTCAGTACTAAGGACACTGAAGCAAGAGAATCACCATGGGTTTCAGGCCAGCCTGAACTACACAGAGAGACCCTGTCTCAAAAAACAAACACAAAAAGCTCCGTGGAACAAATGCAGTTTTCCTACATTTGAGCCCTTGCCTAGCAAAGTGATTTATTCTATAAAAGTTCTAGAAATTTATTATTTGATGCGATACTGAGAAAACAGAACTTGTAAGACCAAAAATAAACAAACAAATAAAAATAAAAAACTTCCTCAAGGAAACTACAGTTAAGTAAAAGATTAGGTTCTAAAACAAGTTATATGGGTCAACTTCCCGGCAAAATCCTGTATCTTAAGCCACAACCACCCACCACTCCAGGAAATCAGAACGAGCT
Source organism: Cuniculus paca (assembly GCA_004365215.1). NCBI lineage: Eukaryota > Metazoa > Chordata > Mammalia > Rodentia > Cuniculidae > Cuniculus > Cuniculus paca. Next base: position 6,118 of record RJWT010021880.1, read on the forward strand.
GCTAAATGGAGCATTATACGAATTCTAACCACAGTACATAAGGTAACAGAGGTCTATGCTAGCCTGAGAAACTAGATAAAGTTACCTTTTTTATATGTTCCATCGACGCCTTTGCCCATCTTATCCTTGCTGCTCACATCCCCCTCCATGTAAGGAAAGACTCGAGCCTGATGAGTCCATAGATAGTCATTAGATCCAAAGAAGAGGACAGGGAACTCGCCTACATCATGTCTCATTTTATCAATGTTGGAAGGAATGGCTCGAGGATGGCAGATCTCTGCTGGCCACCACCTAGGAAAGGTAAAAACAAGGTAACAAATCTCTAGAAGGCTGTAATACACTGGGAAAATATCCCTTTAACACAGGAATAAAGAATAGCAATGTGACAGGCATGGTGGTGCATCCATATAATCCTTGCACCTGGGGAGATAAGGCAAGAGGCTCACATATTTAAATCTAGCCTTGGCAAATTAGCAAGAACCTATGCCAAAATAAAAATAACAAAGGCAAGGGATGCAGCTCCACGCAAAGACCCTAGGTTCAATGCCCTGTACTATTCAAAAAACAAAACAAAACAGTATGTCTGACTACATTACCATCCAAGCTACATTCTTTTATCGCCCCTTGGGACATTTGTACAAGTTAACTAGAGCACAAACAAGTAGTATGAGCTAGAACCTGAAAATAACTGTTCATGCTCATATATGCTACTCCCGTAGATTCCATTATTCTAATTCAAGGAATCTATTCAAAGAAAATACATACAAATATTACTATAATGTTCACTAAAAATAGTAAGGATGAAAAACTAGAAAAATATGAATATTCAAGAGGAAGGGAATGATAATACTAGCTACTATACACTAAGGAATAAAATACAATTATTAGGAGTACCGAAAAATGACATCAAAAGTGGAAAAAAGATGAAACACCACACAAAGTATTGTAATCATTTTAGGAGAATGAAATAAAACTGGAAACTCCCACCAAGCTATTTTATTCCAGAGAATTCCTTCAGAAGCTACAGTGTGTATACAGACAAACTTAGCGTAGCAGAACAGTGAGTTATACGTGAATTGGAATACGAACTACAGTGAATCTCAAGGATATGAATGTAATGGAAAAAAAGAAAAACTGCAGAAAAATACATCAACAATTCCTAATAGCAAAGTTTATAATATGAAAAACAAAACATTTACATATACTAAGCTTACACAGCAAGGTAAACAAATGAAACACTCAAAATTCAGCATAATATACATGTCTGTGGATGGGGAGAAAATGGAATCAGACAATGGAAAAAAGCCTCCAATGTACAACAGTGTTCTCTGATTTACTAACAGGTATATACACAAAAGTTCTTTTGTTCTTTTCATTGTCAAGAAATATATATATATATATATATATATATATATATATATATATATATTTTTAAGCAGAATATATTTATTGAGAGAAAGAAAGCTTCTGTCTGAGAGAGAGACAGAAGGGGTCCTGAGTAGGTTGTCCTGTCAAGAAATATTTTATTGACATAATAAATGTATACACCTATGGTATACAGTGTGATAATTTGATACATGTAAGCAATGTGGGACAATCAAATAAGTTAAATTAGCATTTCCATCTCGAAACTTCAACAGTTATCCTTTGGGTTAGGTATCTTCACACTCCTCTCTTTTAGTTCTATATGAAGTATCTAATAAACTGATGTGACTTACACTCATTCTACTTTGCTATTTTTTTTATTTAACAGAGAAAAGAAACAAAAAAACAAAGTAATAAGAGGGTAACAATGATTAATACATTTCGTACTGTGATCTTTAGTTACTCAGAGTACAAGATATCTCCATTTAAATGTCCAAACAATATTAACACAAACCTTTCTTTTCAATGAATTAAGAGAAATTAGTAGTGTAACTATTACTATGGTATTTTGTAATACTTTAAAATCACTCATGTTGTAGTTTTCTGTGCATCCCAAGTACAATAAAGATAATTTTTGCCTGGCATGGTGGCACACACCTATAATCGCAGCATGCAGAACACTAAAGCAGGATGATCACTGTGAGTTCAAGGAGAGCCCAAACTACGTAGTGAGAACCTGTCTCAAAAAAAAAATGTCATTTTTTTTTTTAAAAAAAAAGGGAGATGCGAAACTATCAAATCACAGGGACATTAAAATGGTGGGGACAGGCATGACTATGTATTAATACATCTGCAAGTAAACATGCTGAAATGTTAATGTATCTTGTTTATGAGATTATGGGTTTGTTTTCATTAACACATGTATTACTGCTGGAGTACATTTATTTATTGCCACTGTATTATAATACTTTAATTATTTTTTGTTTGTTGTTTTGAGACAAGTCTTGCTTTGTAGTACAGGTTGGCCTTGAACTCACAGCAATCCTCCTATCTCAGCCTCCCAAGTGCTGGAATTGTAGGCGTGCATTACCATGCCTGGCTTAGTACTTGTCTTAATGATGTAACTACAAATCATAGCTTTTCTTTCTCACAAGGAAAAATAAATTGTGTACAAAAGGGCTACACCTAACGTGCTCAGCACAGTGGTGCATATCTGTAATCTCAACAAGCTCAGCCTAAGGAAAAGCTATCCCAAATTATAAATAAATAAATAAATAAATAAATAAATAAATAATAAAATAAAGTAAGATAAAGTGTGGGAGGGTGTTGGAGATATAGTTCATCTGGATTTAATTCTCAACACAAGAGCAGGAGAAAAATTGAGAAATGTATGTGAGAGACTTCAAGAAACATGATGGTAAAAAATAACCAACTGCCAGTCTCCATGCTTACTCACCTGTATCGTCCAACTTTTACCCACACAATTTCCCGGTAGTGTGGCTTTTTGCCGGCCTTACAGTCATTGCAATACCAGTTTCCTTCAGGGATATCAATGTTCAGGCATTCACGATGAAAAGCAGCAGGACAAGAATCACAGCACAGAAGGCTGCCTCCTGTAAGATTCAAAGAACACAATGTTCACAAACAAGGTTCAAAGTAAGAACTATTGTGGAACAGCTTCTGCTCGGTTTCAAACCAATTACTTATCTGGCTAACCAAGGGTGTATGCAGTTTAATAAATCATCCAGAAGGACTCTTCTATAAGATTTCCTTCCTAACATTCCTAAACTCCTCTAACTCCAAAGTTCAAGATAGTACAACACAAGAAGTCTTGGCAAAAGTATTTGAAGGCAATGAAATAAAAAGTAAAACCTATTAAAATCACTTGTGTATGCATACACAAATGCATAAACATTTTAAAAAAGCAATGTAATAAAGAGAATACCTATGACATGCAATGATTGTAATATAAAGAGCACAAATATTAATGATGTCAGATTGAGGCTAGGATTATAGTTCTTTAACCACATGACCTTGGGAAATTCACTTTCCTTGCTGTTATGGTTGATACATTGTGTCAACTTGAGAAGTTTAGAAGTTTAACTAAAGAGATTCAGCAGGGAGCCAGGGTCTTTACTTTGTAAACATCCTGAGCCTGTGGCAGAGGAGGGCAATGAGGTGGTGTGGAATGCTATACCTGCCCTGAGGTGGGGAGAGAAGCCAGTTTACAATATAAGGGAGGAAAAGAGGGTTGCTCTCTCTCCTTTTTCTTCTTGTTGCTTTGCTGTCTTCTGCCACTAGCTTGAAATGTTGCCCCAGCTTCCATGCCAACCTTCCTTGGCACCAGCTGATAACTGACTGAAACCTCCACAAACTGTGAGCTAAATAAACCTTTCCTTCCTTAATGTTGGATGTCGGGTATTTTGTCCCAGAAATGCGAGAAAAGTAACCAAGACACTTGCTAAACTATAAATGCCTCAATGGTAAGGTTATTTATTTTAATGAAGAGTAACAACCATAGCTGTTTGAGAAACTTACTAGCTAATAAATCAACCAGTATTGTCTGGCATATAAGTAATATTTCCATAATGTTAGTTGGTTCCCTCTATTTTAAGTTACTAACTTTTCATAACTTGGACTTTCAGTAAGATAAGTACACATTTTACTGTGTTGACAAAAAGATAAAAATGTATATAGCACACTGGTCTATGGATTTAATACTCTAAGCAAAGCAAGGTTTTTGGCACCCTTGCCCCTTTTCAGAATGCTACCTATAAATCTATAAACTCTGACTGTAATTGATATTTCAAGATATCTTCAACAACTCTAACAACTGTGACTTTCACTGGTGGCAATATATCATGGCTAGTACTGTATTGTGGTTTGTTGACTAAATTTCAATTTGATTGTCTCCTCTTTCTAGCCAAGATTTTAGATATTAATTTTTTATACACATAGCAGTGACAATTTTCAAAAAACTATGTGCTTAAGAGTGACTTCTAGGGGCTAGGGATATAGCTCAGTGGCACAGTGCCTGCCTGTCAAGCAAAAGGTACTGATTCCTGGTACCAAAAAAAAAAAGTGACTCTAATTCACCTTCAGATGCTGAAAAGTTCGTTTTTTTTTTTTTTTTTTTTTTTTTTTTTTTTTTTTTTTTTTTTTTTTTTTTTTTTTTGCAGAACCGGGGATCTAACTCACAACCTCACACTTGCCGGGCAGGTGCTTAGGCCGCTTAGCTAAATTAAATCCCCAGCCCTGAAAAGTTCATTCTTGAAGATAGTAAAGATATGGTATTGCAGGTAAGGCCAGTAACATTTCAACTCTCACATACAACATTCAGGGAATTGAAAAGGGCTTAGGGCAATGCTAGGCAAGGCTCTATCCAGCCCACCAAGAGTCACACTTAAGGAATACAATGGTTCTCATATTTAGCTTTTACCCAGAAAAGTCTTAAAAAGGTATATACCAAGTTCATCTTGTTCTCATTGTGCCTCTTTCACCTCTTAAAATTTTACTAAAAACTTAACATCTGTCAAACTCCTTCCCATGCTACATTTTTTTCTCCTCAAATAATCAGCACCATGTCCTTAAAATAAAGTACCATTCTATCTGTAATGCATACTGTTGCTCATATTTAGTTAGACCTCATTTGGGAAGAAAAAGTCTGATACTAAATACATCTGAAACACATGTACACATTCTGAAATGCACTGTTAGCTACTTTTGTGCATAAGTCTATCTTAGCACAGGACATTAAAAGTGACACACAGTCACATAAATTCAATTGCAGCAACAGTAGAATACCTTCTGCAGCATTCCTCTCCTGCCTAATTACCCAAAGAGTAACACTTTGGTTGACAGTGCAGCATAGTTTGCTTACATGATTCTTTTACTGAGCTATCATTCATGAAATACCAGAAATGCTTCATGTATAAAATGAAATTTGATTCTAGTTTGCAAATAAGGAAATTAACAAGAAAATCTGGTTAATAAAGGCCAACCATTAAGAGATGAAGATAAAATGGTAGCAAGCATGTATCAGTTTTGCAGGAAAAGACACTATGAGACATAAGTTACAGTATGAGATAAGAAATCAACAGCATAACTGGCAGATGGACATTAGGTTGGAAGGAAGCTGTGTGGTAGGAATAGAGGAGGAGATGGAGAGTATTAAAACCAAGTATTAATCCCTTATACACCACTCATAAAGCAAGAAGTCATGACTTACCTTCTGAGCACACAAAACACCAGCTGACATTGACATGCTCATGATTTCGGCAGCCCCGCCTAGGGGTAAAGTGATTAGGACAGATGATACTATTAGATGCAAGGATCTTTGACCCTGCAGCTAGACAAAAGTCATTTGCATGGTATGCCACAGGACAACGAACACAGCGCATCAGACGACCTAAATATATGAGAAGCAAGAAAAACAGGGAAGAGAAAAATAAAAAAGATTGAATGTAAGAATAATATGAGTTATTTAAAGTCTATTTGCTAGCATTGTGAAAATGTAAGAAATAGAAGTCGAGAGATTTTTTTCATTTTATTTTTTGGTAAGGAGACAGGATCTCATTAAGAAGTCAAGGCTAGCCTCAAACTTCATCATCCTTGCTGACCCTCCCAAGTGCTTGTATTACACGTGTGTGCCACCACAAGGGTCTTTAAAACAATGGATCTTAAATATGTAATTTACCATGAAAGCTAAGATGAGAGCTATGCCTAAGCCTCCAAAAAGTCAGAACTCATAATTGTAAACGATCAACGAAAAGACTATTGAAACCACTGTCTGACTCCTAGAAAACCTGAAATCAGCCTCAAAATAAATGATATAGGTGGCACATGTGATACTAATGGTTGCATGGTATTCAGTGATATCCCCCAAACCCAACACTATCTCCCCTTCTAGGTACTGGGTATTGAATCTATGAAGCTCTGATCTATATCCCCAACCCTTAATGAGATGGGTCTTGCCAAGTTACCCCAAACTTGAGATCCTCCTGCCTTGGCCTCCTAAGAACTAGGGTAATAGGTGTGTACAACGAAACTGAGTTCTCTGTGAATCTTTATCTTTCAGACAAATGAACCTCTCTACTTCTTCCAGACAAAATATATTCCCTAAACATAATTCACCAGATAAAAACCACTATCAACCTGCGAAATGCAATCAATAGACCAACAGTAATTAAAAAGGGGATTATACAACTACAATGAATGTAATAGAACATTTTTTCAAACTAAATCTCACATAAAATCTAAATATTTAAAATTACCATATAATACCAAGGTTCCACAGAACACAAAGTGGTGACTATGGAACTAATTTATTACTCTACATTATTCTCCTTATGCTGCCACTCTATATGTAACTAACAAACTAGACAAGAAACATAGAGACATTCCAGATTACATTTGAAAATATCTGCTGCCAATAAGAATGAGGTCCTACATTTAGACTGGTTGACATTAAAAACCCATACCTTTAGATGCTGAAACACTGGCTGGATTAGCAGCATGGCAGGTTATACAGATGTGGAGGGAACACCGGAAGCCCTTGTTCTGCATGACAGTTGGTGGGTACTTCTGGACACATTCTTCATGGTAAAACTTTCCACACAAGGGTAGAAGGCACCTTTTAACATCTTCCCCACTTTGCTTACACACAAAACAGGTATGGATTCCTAGACCGGGATGGGACGGGGACAGCAAAAAATTAACACTAATTCAAGAATCTACCTCAGTGCTTAAACTACTATATGATAAGATACTGAGCAATTTTATAACAGATTCACTAAGTTAGTGACATCTTGAATCTAACAGACAACTTCTATGTGGGTGGGGGGTGTGTGTGTGTGCTACTGGGACTGAGGCTAGGGAGCACTGAGCAGATATTCTCAGCCTGTCTCTTTTTACTTTGAGGTAACATTTGGGCAACTTGCCCAGGCTGGTTATGAATTCACAATCTTCCTGCCTCAACCGGCTAGGTAGTTGAGATTATAGGCATTTGACACCACATCAAGCCCAATGAATGATCTTTGTATCAATATAACTGGACAAATCAATAACATACACTGTATTGATATGATACAACAAGACATACACACATTGTCTGAAAAGCATTCTTATCAAAACAAAAAACAGAATGTGAATCTAATCCAGCTTCTAAATTCAATTATAGGTTTATATGAAATATGGAAGATAAAAAAAGTTAAAAGGTACTTGAAGGATATAATCAACCAAATCTAACAACCACTGTTTCAATGAATCAATGCCATAAAAAATAGAATGAGAAACATTACTGCTGTTAAGTGAAACTTTAAAGACATATCAAACAATTTTTTATAAAGCAGGGGCTTTTATTAAAAATACAATGTGGACCTAGGCATGTTAACCTACTATAATCCCAGGTATGAGTTAAAGACCAGGTTAAACTGCATAGGGAGACCTGGTCTCAAACAAACAAACAAACAAACAACAACAACAAAAAGTGGAAGAACTGTACCAACATTCTCTTGAGAACATAAAATACTGCAACCCTTCAGAAAATAATTTCATACCTTGTTAGAATGTCAAATAACAATTAATATCGGTCAGTGACCCTACTTAGATATTTATCCAAGAGAAAAGGAAATACAGTCCATACAAGTCTATACAGAGACTTGAATGTTCACGGCAGCTTTGTTTATAAGTGCCCAAACTGGAAATAAGTCAAATATCCATACATAGATGAACAGATTGATAATCTATGATAAATACAAACTACAAAATACTATGCAGCGACAAAAATGGAATGAACTATTAGTATAAACAACACCCTGCTGAGTCAAAATAATTATATTGAGTTATGGTTTCTAAGGCACATGTACATACATACATCACAACTTATCAGAACATGTGCTTTGGGGCTGGGGTTGTAGCTCAGAGGTACAGCACCTGTCTGGCAAGTACAAGGTCCTGCTCTCTCACTGCTGAACATGGCTGCAAGAAAATAAAACAAATGCCCTCCCTGCACAGACTCTACTCTCGCACAGCTCTCTATACACCAACATAAGATTAATATGTGTTTTCCACTGGGGCTACTCTGAAGCTACATTCTACTTTCAAGTTAGAAACAACTACCTTTCCCACCATTCTCCCCAAGCCAAGGGAAAAAAAGCTTCAGTCTCCTCTTGATCTTTATAATTCCAAGGCACACTGATATTATAGTATTCTTTAATCTTTTCAGGACTATCTTCTCCTGTCTCTCTGTGCTCCACCATTATTCCCTCCTATGGTGTCGAACTTAATTTCTCTGCACTAGTTTTCCTCTCTCTCTTCAGTCCCATCAACCCCTTTGAATGTATATGGATGTAACCCAGGATATTCACGCTGAGCTACATTTGCAGTTCCCTTATTTTTTAAAACACAGTGCCTGTAAGTCTCAAAGTTCCCCAGGGTGGGCTTGATCTCACTGACCCCCTACCTCAGCTTCTGAGAATGCTGGGATTAAAGTATGTACCATCACACCCATTTATGTCTGCATTATGTAGTTTTTGTCCCCTTCCTATAAACACTTAAAATGGCCCTACAGCCAGGTGTGGTATGGCATGCCTATACTTGCAGCACTGGGGAGCCTGGGGCACAAGGATTGCTATAGGCCTGGGCTACATAGTGTGTTCAAGGCCAGCCTGACTGAATTATAGAGTAAGACTCTGTGTCAAAAACAATCAATCAATCAATCAATCAATCAATAAAATTCCTGTAATGTTCTCTCTTCACCGCCTTCCTTTCCACTGAAATCAATATTCTTCAAAAAACAATGTAGGTTGCTGTCCTTTTACCCTTTAAACCTGGTTTAGTGTGTAAGCCTCTTGCAAAAAACCAAGCACTTTCTCACTAGCAAATATGAAAGCCTGGTCAGGCATGGTGGCGCACACCTGTAATCCCAGCTAAGAAGGCTAAGGCGGAAAGATCACTGTGACTTCAAGGCCAGCCTGGGCTATACAGCAAGACTTGTCTCAAAAGCAAGTATGAAAGCTTTTTTCCACTCCATAACTTTCCCAGTGTGTGTCCTATCTGAGACTGCTGATGACAACTAACTCACAATAGCTTCACAGATAACTGACTAGTTCACACTCCAACAGAACCTTATAAAGCAGTGTCCCCAGGTAGTGACACTGATTCTCTCTTCACTCTACAGATGCTTTCTCATTGAGTATCACTGACACCAAGACTTTTAATGACGTACGTGCATAAATAAGACTTACATTGTCAGCCCTGATTTTAGTGCTTAAATGCTGCAATATCTGCACAACATGCTGAATAAAGAACACTTTCCTTAACACAGTTGATAGAGTGCTTTACAGGCTGATCTCAGATAACCATTCCCATTTTCTGACCCAATCTCTTTTTCTTTGTTTGTTTGTTGAGACAGGGTCTTGCCATGTAGTTCAGGCAGCCTTGAACTCATGGCAATCCTTGTACCTCAGCCTCATAAATGCTAGGATTACAGGTGTGAGCCACTATGCCCAGCCAGACACAATGTTTATACAGTAACTTTCCCAAGCAAACTTTTTCTTTTATTGATAAAAATATTGATATATGATACCCAAAGGAAAAGTGCACCCATCTTAAATGTATAGTTCATGAACAGCCATGAAGTGAACATGCTCTTACAATCAACACTGAGATTAAAAAATAAAAATATTACTAGTAACCCAGCAGCCCTTACACTTGGGAACTATTTTAACTATATATACTGGCATATACTCCCCCACCTGTCAGTTATTTCATATACTTTTTTTCATACACTTTCAATACTAGACCTTGTGCATTTATTCTCCCTACACCGATTTCCATTTCTCTATGAAACCATACTCAGATATTCTCCCTTGTCAAATTAGCTCATCTTTGCTCATACTATACTTTTTTTCTCTTAAGACAGGGGCTGGCTGTATTATTGCAGGCTGGTCTCAAACGTAATCTTCTTGCTTCTCACACTGTACTTGAACTGTATCTCCAATATAATGCTCTCTATGCTACATATTAAGTTGCTTGTTATTCACTTGATGTGCTTTTCTGAGGGTAAGAACTATACAGCATTCATTTCTGTAAGCGTAGGAAGTAATTCAGCATGACCATGGAATGTCTCCAATGTATTCTTTTCCCTCTGCCACAAATGAAACTCAAATTTTCTTTAGAAGACGACCCTTCTGTATCTATTTTACCTGTGTGACACTCATTGCAGATAAATTTTCCTCGTGGCATCTCAGTTAACCCAAGGCACTCCAGGTGGAAAGCCCCACAGCACTGAGCCTCACATAGTAACAGCTCACCCACTTTCTCACAATTCTGTTAAAAGAAAGAAAACAGATTTGTCTATAGAAAAAAAATGTTTCAGAAAAATCTCAAATGAAAGTACCCCTCATGAGGGTAGAGGTTAAGAAGGCTTCACAAAAATCGTAAAATTTTCTCATTTATATCACTAATATTTAAAAATTACTTCCCATGTTCCAGGCAGAAGATCCCTGGCTGTTATGATACTAATATTCTACGGATAGAGGGCACAAGCAGGCTAGGCATGGTGGCACATGCCTGTAATGCCAGCACTTGGGAGGCTGAGGCAGAGGAACTGATGTGAATTTGAGTCCAGCTTGGTCTACAAAGTGAGTTCAAGGCCAGCCTGCACTGTACAGTGGAAACCCTGTCTCAAAGGTACAAGCAAACAAGCAGGAAAGGTATCAAATAATGATTACATTAGGTAGAGAATTCAAATAAGGACTTTGGCTATGTGATTAGGGATAGCACCTCAGGCTGGACTATGAAGGACAAGACAGGCATGTGATAAAGTGAATAAAGAACAAGTAAGACAAAAAGTCCAAAAGGTGCCAATACATTCACTGGAAGAAAGATAGTCTCTCCCTTTTTTTCTTTTTTTGGTCTTTTTGAGA
>RJWT010021881.1:0-17406 GCA_004365215.1 Cuniculus paca
AAATTTCCATGGTCAGAATTCACAGCATCTAGAGCCTTTGTGTCAAGAAGAACATACAGACGAACCATTCAACAGAGAAGTGGGCAAAGAATAGGAAAAATAAATTCACAGAGGAGGAAATCCAAGTAGTAGTAAACACAAATAGAAATGCTCAGTCTCACCTGCTATCAATGAAATGCCAATTCATACAATAATGAAGCATATTTTCACAATCCTTATAATAAAAAAAATTTAAAACCAGTAAATAAATACCACTTCAGATTAAAAAAATTAAAATATTAGTATTGACTAGGATGTGGTGAAATGATATTCCCTTGCATTTCAAGTTGAGGAGTAACTTTGACAATACCTATTTAAATTAGAAATGCATATACTTTACTACCTAACAATTTGACTTCTCTTGATCTTTCCTAAAGAAAAACTTTCACACACTCATATAAGCTACTCATTGCAAAATTGTTCAGAATCACATAAACTGAAAACAACTGTTTATAGAATTTAGTAGTTGTGCAGAATGAGACTGATGTGTGGAAAATATAAGATCTCCCTTATATATTGTTGCATTAAAGAAATTTCATAATGATATGATACTAGTTATATAAAACATAAATGAACAATATCCTATTTATGTATATATCTTTTTTTGTAGGTTTATATCAATATCCTATTTATGTATATATCTATTTATGTATGTTTTTTAGAAAAACTACACACCTGTTAGCAGAGTTAGTTCTGAGATCCAAAGGGATTAAGTTTAGGAGTCAACAATGGGCTTCGTTTTACTTTTAATTTTTGAATTGTTGAAAAGGATAATATATGCAAGATTTGATGTGCATTTTCTTTTTAACATATACTTCCATTCTGTGTTTATACCTTGAGACAGGTGCTATTGAACAGTTATGAAGATGAATTTTTGAGAGTCTTTAAAATGACAACAGCGGTTGTGTAAACTACAGTAGGCCACACCAATACTAGTAATACACACCTAGGTTTCCCTGAAGAAGACTGTATGTTCATTACCCATTGCTCCTTTCATTTTACTTTTATAACAGCCCACCTTTCCATAGCCTAGCCCGCTGCTCAGGAACCTACCTCCTAGCCACTGAAAACCATCCCCCAGAGGTCATATACTGATCAGCTATGTTCAAGGAATGCCTGTGGAGAGGTCCCCTGGGAAAGACTGCAAGTCAGGACCCAACTGGGAGGGCTGAATCAGATGCTTGCTGCAGAGCAGAAGGGCTTGCACAGACATCTGGGAAATGAGACCAGTGCTTGCAACAGATTGGGTAAGTGCTCAGAAGGAAAGGACACATTTCTGGAGTCAGAGTAGGCCAGGCAGGAAGTGGCAGCACCTGGGAATTATGGGAAATAAATGTAATGTAATTTGTATACCGGGATAATGCTACAAGGCAGGAGAGTGAAGATCATGGAGATGAAAGGGCAATGACAATGAGGGAGACCCCCATTTATTCCAGTTTGTATCTTTGCAGGTAAGCACTCGGAAGGAAAGGACACATTTCTGGAGTCAGAGTAGGCCAGGGAGGAAGTGGCAGCACCTGGGAATTATGGGCGGTACTTTGCAGGTACTTTGTCCTTGCAAGGCAGGAACCACTTGTTTCCGTGGCAGCTGGTCAAGGCCAGTGCTTCTCTCCTGCTTTAGAAGGTCTAGCAATGCCCAGGTTGCAGTCCAGTCCAATTACACTAACATGTCTTGTTTGGGGCCAAATAGCAGTGTTTTTCCAAGCTGCTCAAGTAATTCTCTGGGATTGACGTGCACAGCCCAAACCTCACAAATTAGAATTTAATTGGTGATTGGAAGCACTTGGCACAGACCAAGAGAACACAGAGTGGAAATCACAGGGGATCTATTCTTTCAAAATAATATTATCTCATTAGTAAAGGAGATGATATGTCCATTTTTTTCCATAAAAATGAAGATGCATGCTCTCATTATTTTCTCATGTGAAAGCTCACGCCTAAAGTGCATGAAGTCATCACAGTTCCTGGATCTTCACTTCCACTTGTCTCTGCAAAGTCCTCTTCTCTTCTCAAGAGACCCTCAATCCCAGCCCAAGCCTTAGCAGAGTTCATGGCATGAACCCAGCACAGCATTCCGTTGTTTATTTACTCTCCAAAAACAACATATTTGAGATCGTAAAGTATATTTTTGATAATTAGTGCAAGGGGTGGATTTATGGTTTAATCAGACATAAATCAGGCTCAGAATTTACTGGCAAAAATGTAAGCTGCTTAATTACTTGGTGGCAGTTACCCATTCTTGACACATTTATCTCCTGGAGCTTGAACCCTGTGCATGCAGGGGCTCGTGTGAAATTCCCTACTTGTGATGACTCTTCTCCAGCTACAAATAGATTTATGAAGGAATCACTGTACAATATACGGTGCAACGTTTATTATTTGGGTGGTTAGGGTTAGCCAAGAGAAGAGCAAAACCTTTGCCTGCTGAAGTTGTGATTTATCCCTTTGAGATCTTGGGCTGGGTACACAGATGCAAACATGAAAATGCAAAATAATTAACTTAGAAATTATTTGACTGATTATTTTGAACTAACAGGTTTCTCTGGCATAATATAATATAAGCCCTTAACTTATGTGAATACCTTGTCTACGTTGAATAGTCAAGGTATATCGCCAGGCCCTTAGAAGCTATTCCACTGAGCTCTCAAGTCAGCTTCTTCTAGCATCTTTGCCACTTGACCACCCCTATTAAATGCCTCCTACAGATCTGAAAGTGTATGCAGAGTGTGTCGTAGTCCTGGAGGCTGGGAAACCCAAGGCCAAGGCAGACTTGTGCTGGAGAGGATTCATTTGCTGACACAGCATCTTGTTACGATGCCTTCAGATGTTAGAAAAGCCAGCCTCTTTCTCCAGCCTCTTCTATAAGGGCACTAATCCCACTCATGAGGGCTCTGTTGCTGTGAACTAACTATTTCCGAAAGACCCTATTATCCTCAAGGTTTCAACATACGAATTTCGAAAAGACACAGACGTGCAGACCATAGCAAGGAGAAATGTTCAAAGGATGAAGCATAGAAGTCAAGGTCTGAGTATCAAAAGTACCACTGGAAGAGAGTCCATCTCATGGAGGATCTCTCCAGCAGCCCCAATGGACAGAGCTGCTTCATCAAACTCAGATAACCCCAACAGGTAATACACACAGCATAGGCTGAGAAGTCAAGGTCCACATCCCCTGACAAACAGATTTCTAAGCCCTTCCAACTCTTGGACACTGAACAAGAAGGACAGGAACTCACATATTAAGACCACAGCACTTCACATATTGTCTAGAAGAGTTAGAAGGTGAAAGATATGGCTTCTAAACACACTAAAAGAAGCCAGTGTACTTTATGTTACTATTTCTACATGATGGCAAATTGTCATTCCTTCATTTTGTTTTGAATGCAAGCAGGGAAAACTTATCAGAGAAGATAATCTGAAGGGTGCGAGCTGAATGGCAACTGCCCTTGGAATTCAGGCTAAATTCGTTCCTTTTACAGATGTTTAGATTTAAAATAGTTACCTTTTGCTTGGTAAAAGTGTCAGCTCCCAAATCATTCTGCCTTCAGGAAGACGCCCATAGATACAGTGTGAGGGAGACAGTTTAATCCAGAATTCTTGAGAACAGCTTAGTATTTTCAACTAAACTCAGTAGCAGAATACAGACTTAACTGACCCCACCCGAGCTCTACGGCCCAGATATTTTCCCTTTTTGTCAGGCAAGGTTTTATGTATTCCAAAGAAAGAAAAAAGAAGAAAAAGAAACAACATTTACTTAAGCCATGAGACTCTATAAAGGACTCAATCAGTTCTGACCAAATATAAAATGCTTGATACAGAGCCATGGTGGAGAAAATAAGGAAATAATCGGAGTTTTTGACTAACACGGTGTTTTAACTTTCTCTTATTCTGTTTATAAGAACAGTTGGGTTAGAGTAGATCTTGCAGTAGATCTAGTTTTGGATACATTTATTTTATTATGCACACACTTACAGTGTGTGTATAAAGTATAGGTACGGTGCTAAAAGCAAGGGTCATGTAAAAGAGGCTGTGTAAAATACATCACAAATCTAGCTTTTGAGGAGCTTGCAAATTGAAAGAAGAGAGAAAGTGTAAACATCAATTGCTATGAAATGTCCACAAGGAAGCATGGTTCACAAATAGATGCCAGTCAAGTTCTGTGGGAGTCCAGAGAGAGTGAGCCACAACTTTGCTTTAGAGAAGCCTTCCTAGAGGAAAGGGAGTTTCAACAGCCTTCAAGAGCAAAGAGAGAAGGCCTTCAAAGTTTCCTCAAAGAAGAACAGGCCAGACTGTATAACCCGGGAAGGGAAAGCCCCTCCAGGAAAGGACTGGCAGGTAAGGGACAGACTCAGATCATGCTTGGCAAGGGCTCCTGTGCTGCGGAACTCACTTTGATTAGTTTGATTAGGTTTTGCCTAGTTTCAGACAAATTCAGGTAATGTCTACATCTATCAGTGCATGTTCCAGGCTTTCTGGACGTCCAACATTTCACACAGAGAATTATGAAATCAGTTTGCTGTCTCTTGCTCTCTTGTCCTTTCTCTCCCATTCATCTTCTGCCTCTCTCCCTTCCTCCTCATACCCATGTACACACACACACGCGCGCGCACACACACACACACACACACACACACACACAGATATTTCCCCATAACCAAAAATTGATCATCAAGCCAAACTTAAGAGGCAGGGCCTCTGTTTCCCTCCACTAAATAACCAGCCACATTTCATGCTGCACACTAAATCCATTCAGAAACATCTGGAGGCAGACCCTGGTTTTGCTTCCTGGGAATAAAATCAAAAGATTTCAGGCTGGGAAGCAGACTTAAGTACTTCCTCAACTACTGTCCTTTGCCATGAAAAGTGACAGCTCTGTGGGATTCCACTCACTGTCTGCTCTCATAAAATTATTTCTTTTTTTTACAAAGAACAATGAGCAGCTACTAGAGAAAAAGTCTCACCGATCCAAGGCTTCACCACAAGCCCTTTTTTCACTCTCTCCTGAACTTCCCGTTCAACCATGGCTGCTACAGGAAAAGAGGGGTACAGTATTTTTAGACTTCAACAATCCCACTTTTTTTTTTTTGTGGTACTGGGCAATGAGTCCAGGTCCCACACATGAAGCCACATCCAGCCTACTTCTTATTTTTTATTTTGAGACTGGTTCTCACTAAATTACCAAGGCAGGGCTCCTACGTGTGATCCTCCCACCTCAGCCTCCCAGTGTGCTGGAATAATAGGTGTGAGCTAATCTATTCCTCTTAAAAATTGAAAGCAAATAATAGACTTGATTGCTATTTTTTACTGAGTTTATCAAAAGATTGCGTTGAGGACATTAATCATCTGCTTGAGGGTCGTATAAAAATACTCCTCAATTTTATGAATGTTAATTCTACCAAGGGGAACAAGTGATTTCTGCCATCCTGTTGCATAAATAAATTCAAGACTACATTTGTGAGAAACTTCATGAATAAAGTCGTATTTTTAAGAAACTACAAATAAACATGAAATTAGACTATAGCACTGACATAGATTTTATTAAAATGATTAATAACTATTGTTAAAAATCACAGAACATCATTATTGTGAACTACTCTCTTGACCTAAGCCCCAACAGATCAGAGTGAAAAAAATGGTGTCACTCAGGCTAAACCAAGCTGTTTAGTTTTCCAGGATAACGGAATTAGAGATATAACAGTTAAATTTTCCAGACTGGTTTCAATTGGGAATATAACAAAATTACTTCTTCCTAATCCCGGCAAAAGAAGGTAAACTGGGCCCGGGGATTTAGCTCAGTGGCAAGCACGAAGTCGTGAGTTTGATCTCTGGTACAAAAAAAAAAAAAAAGAAGGTAACCTGAGGTAACCTGATGCTAATCAGGTATTTTTCCATGTTCTCTCTCCCTTCCCCACTCTATCCCACTTTACAAGAGAAAGAACTTTGAACTGATTGATCCATTTTTTGTTAGTTGTGTCTCTGCTTTCTTCCACCTTTCTCTGTATATAAAACCAATCTCTGGTAGACCCATTGGACAATTTATTCCGTTCCATGAAATGAAGTGTTTCCCAATTCTAGAATTGAAAATAAAGCTAAAGTCTTTAAACAATTTTTGTGATTTGTTCTTTGACACCATTAAAAATTCTCTGATTAGTTCCAAGCTAATGTTTTCCAGTATGTGTTATTTGTTGCTTGTTCATTGACCAAATGGTGAATGGGATCATTACACAGAGAACTTCTCCTTTTGGAAAGAGATAGCCAACAAAATGACAAGACTTCACCAGGCTTCAGGGGAAATTAAGAGTTTCCTATTTGCTGAGATCTCAGAGAAGGAAATGAACTCCAATCCCCATTCCCCTAAGATTTTCTCAGGATTGGCAAGAGCTAGAAAACTTCAAAGAATAACAGAACTGTGGTTCAATTTTAGAAATACAAAGTTTTTGTAGTAACTAATTTGGCCAAATATTTATGTTTTGGTACATAGTTGAACTGCTTATCAGACCTTAAGGAATTCTTTGTTTTTCATTTTTGTGCTTTTATTTCCTCTCCTCCTCTTGCTAAGAGCAAAACACTTTGGCAATCAAAACTGAGGATGCTTCTCCATAAAGGAACTAAGCCAGCCCAAGCCAGCCTAAGGGGTCTGATCCCCAAATCTCTGCTCCTCTGCACTTCCCTTCTGAGAAATGCCTGGAAATGCAGAGAACTCTAAGGTCTCCCCAGGAGAGAAACACAGTCTTTCGCCTAGTAAGTATATCAAGCTTCTCCAGAGATCTTGTAGTGACCTGACTTTTAAAAGGCTGCAAACCAGGAGCTGGCCCTTGTATGCTGGCAAAGGGAAGCAGAGGTAGGTGAGCAGGGAGAGGTCCCAGCTGAAAACTTCCAGAATTGGAGGATCCCAGCTTTTGCTCTCTGACCATGACCAACACTCATCATCCTTCATGGCCAAGCTCCTGCAATCTCACTGCAGTCCTAACGTTAAGGAAGTCAAGGGCTGTTGGGCAGATGATGCTTATTTATACAAATTAAGGCTGGGTGGCACAGTGTTCCTTACTTTCACAAAGACAGGGCTGAGGAAGCATTTGCACAGCCTCTGCTGAAAACTAAGCTGAGATGGTGGGTGAATGGCTAAGGAATCATTGTTTCTTTTTGTATCTCCAAGTTGATCTCTGTTCTCAGGAGACTGTAGGATCAAGGTCTACATTTTCTATTAGGTTCTTTACCTCCCAGCTCTGGGGGCCTGCTGAACCACATTAGCAATCACGAGTGGGTCCCAACCAGCCCCTCTATTAGGTCAGCCCTGCTTCTCCCAGGATCCATAGCCCACAGGGATGCAAGCACATTCCAAGACATGTCATAGCTAGGGGGTGGGGGAGAGCTGGAATGTCCGGAACCCACAGAGGAAAGATATCCCGCTATGCTCCTCCCATCCCAACCACATCTCCCCAAAGATCTCAAAGCATGCTCCAGGCATGATCTCATTTTCTAATAATGTTTATTTCTATTTTCATCTCTTTTGTTGACAATGACCTTCTTTTGCATCAATGTCACTTTGAATTTTTTCACATAAACCTATCTCATGGCTCTGAGAACATCCCACTGGGAACCCAGAACTCAAGTACTAGTCCCTCTACTAATTAGGTATCGCTTCAAATCTGGCACGCTGACCTTTGCAATTTAACAATGAGGCAGCAAGGAAAAGACTGTTTCAATTTTACCCTTTGAAAGAGGAATATGTAATAAGGGAGTCAGACATATGTCATACACATGTGTGTATTTGCATGTGCCTGAATACTGATGTCCATATCATAATGTGCCGGTGACCTGTCTTCAGGGCTTCTGTTTTCTTACCTGTGAAAGAGAAACAACACCATTTTACCAAGTTCTTGTAATCCTGCTATAGTGCATGGAACATAATAGGCACTTAGTAAATGTTTGTTGAGTAAAAACATGGATGGATGAATAAACATAGTTTTCTGGGCCTGTTTTCTCATCTCAAAACTTGCTACACTTGATTTACAAGTCAGTTTGAAGGAATAAGGATATCAGTGCTTAAAAAATGTTTTTGGAAATGAAAAACTAACTGTAAAAAATATCAAATTCTTATTACTTACGTCACTGCCACTACAGATGATTAGGTATGTCAACACCTCATGTGTGTATCTCTTTTTTATATACAGGCACTATTAATCCTCTCATACTATTCAAAGAGTAGCTCTGCCATTCTCGTTCTTTCTATACTTTTTGGTTCATGCTATGTGCCTTTCTGGTCCCATCATAATTTTTTTTTTTGTGGCACTGGGGATTGAACTCACAACCATGTGCTTACCAGGCAGTCACTTAGGCCACTGAGCTAAATCCCCAGCCCATCCCATCATAATTATTGAACATGGATTGGGTTCTTGAGATTGAAGAGTTTCTGAGCTTGGTTGACTGGAAAGCACATTGTATGAATTAATAATACCAATATTAGGGTCAAATTGCTTGAATATATGTCCTGACCCCCCAATTTGCCAAAGTATTTAACTTTACTATGTTTTAATTTATTCATAAAATTGGGACATTAGTAGAATCCACTTCATAGGATATCAGTGGAGGCTAAATAGGACCATATATGTAAAACACTTATTATTATTATTATTATCATTATCCTTTTATTAATGGGGCCTGCAGACTAATGGAGAAGATAGACTACAGCATATCCTGGAGAAATAACACAAACACTAAAAAGATTACCAACAACATGCTTTGGATGCAGAGGCAGGAGACATACTCACCATTTTTGTCACCTTTTCTGAGTTATCTCTAGTTCTTTGCAGTTCCAACATCCACAGAATTTAAAAAGAATACCTGGGATCGCAACTGAGAATGCTTCTCCATCAAGGAACTAAGCCAGCCCAAGCACAGAGCCTAGTGCGTCTCGTGATTATCACATAACACTGCTGTTAATGCAATCTGTTTGTGAAGTCACATCACAATGTTGGCTCAAACTGAGCTTCTGGTCAAATAAGACCCCTTAGGCCTTCATATATCAACTACTACCAGGTTACATGTACTTCACCTCATATTCCTAGAATTCATTTTTAGACCTAAAAACAAGACTTTGCGTTTATTTTTATTTCGTTTCATGTTGCTAGCTTCAGCACAGCCTTATAGCATGTCAAGATAATTTTGACTCTTGGTTCTGTCAACTAATTTATATCTTCCTTTCATGCATCACTAGCACATTTGATCAGCAAGCCTACAACATCCTCATTCAAGACCATGACTAAAATGTTGACCAATGTAAGGCTGAGAAAATAGCCCAGCAGCTCAGTGGCAGAAGCCTCCATCTACTTAAATATATCTATTAGTCCTTTGGGGTATGATTGTTTATACAACTTTGAATTCAGTGAGTGGTACCCTGATTTCACTATTTCATTCACAATTTTATTAATGTACTGCTGATGTCAAGATGCACTGGGTCTATGATATTGTTGGATATTATTTTTATTTTAACTTTTCCTGGAGTGCTGGTATCTCTTTTAAATTTGATGAGGTTATCAATTTCTACATTCAGTGTATTCATAAAGGGTCTGTGTTAGCTTTTCCATTGCTGGGCAAAAATACTTGACACTCACAATTTAAAGGAGGAGCATGTTTGGCTCAAGGTTTCAGAGGATTCAGTCCATAATAGGCTGGCTCCAAAGTAGGAACATCATGGTGGAAGGGTGTAGGAGCAAAGCTGTTTACTTCCTGGTGGCCAAGAAGCAGAGGAGGGGAGCAACACCTGAGAGAAATGGGCGAGGAACCAGACATAGTACCCAAAGTCATGCTTCCGTGACCCACTCAGACACACCCAAAAGTTTGTTTTATTAATTGCCTGATTATCTCATTTTTAATTTTTTTAATTTTTTATTTTACAGAGAATAAAAACAAAACAAAACAAAGTAAAACACAACAAAGCAGATCAGAACAGAACAATGCAAGCAATACAGATCTTCAAAACATGACAGGAAATTAACAATGGCTACCCTAGTGTCTCTTGTTGTCTTGGAAACGGTTGTTCATACATTCACACATGATAAACTCAAGCCAAACAAAATAATATAAAACCAGCTAAAACAAAAGAAGGCATTACAGGCCTTCAAACCAGACAATAAGAAATCAACAACGGCTACCTTAATGTCCTTTGTTTTCTTCAAAAAAGCTGATCATATCTTCTCACATATTGCAATCAAGTAGTAGAAAACAGACTTAAACCAATAAAACCAAAGAATAAAAGCATTATTGGACTTCAGAGCCTGAAGATGTGAAATCAGCTATGGCTACCATAATGTCTCATTTTCTTCAATGTAATTGTTCATATTTTGATATTTAATAAAATCTGCTCTTATAAACTCTTTAGGAGTAGTTCTAAGCATGTTTAAGTGTATACTTGTACATGTATCCTTTCTGTGCTAGAGGCAATAGCAGAACAAAGCACAAGAAAAAAAAAAAAACAAAGACAGATTAAAAAACAGTAATAAAGAGCCCCAAACAATAATAATATAGGCTTGCCTGGTTATCTCTTTATGCAATCAAATTGATAATCACCATTAACAGTCATGGAACCTAACAGACATCATCTAATAAATAACAAGAATAAATGATATCATTGCATTGTCACTCTTATAGTTCTATTTTAGGCTTTAATTTAGAGTGAATTTATTTTGGTATTTTTCCACTTTTAAAACAAAGCCTCCCAAATCACAACAACTTAATATAATAAACACTGATTTCTCACTCACATGAAGTTACATGTTGTGCTCTTGATTATTGAGTCACCTTCCATGTGTCATTCTGAAAAATCTAAGTTTTGCTGTTTCGTGGCTTTACCTTCTTCTTGGTCCTTGAAATTTTGTATTTTCAGCAGTTAACGGAGCAAGAAAGTTGATTTTGTGTGAAACATTTTTGTGGTTCAAGCTTGGGAGTAGTGCGTATCAGTAACATGTCATCTCTACCTGCAGAGAGGAATAGGAAATGGAGCTTATTTATCCGTGTATCAAAAAAGAGGAAGTGAACAGCAAGATTGGTCTAAAACAGAGGGCGAACATAATTTGGGTATGATCTACATATCTTTCAAATCAAGTCTGGCATTAAACTTGACAGCAGGAGGATTTAACAGACCAGAAGTTATAGAAACTGGGTTCTGATTTCAAGTCCACCAATTATTAGGCAAATATATCCTTGAATGAGCCACAGAATAATAATATTGCTAGGTCTGTGAGAGTAGTGTGTATCCTTGTCCATTTTGTCCATTGCTAAAACCCTAGCCATATCCTCAAACTTGGCACATAACAGGTACAATAAATATTTGTTCTATTGCTGTTGGAAGAAATCAGTAAACTTCCTCAACTTGTTTCTTTATCTCTACATTTTCTCCATTTACCCTACAGGTTGTTGCTGTTGACCAAGAATTCAGTCAACTGAGTTGGGAAAAAAGAAAATTACATGTATTTTGGGCTGACTAGGATCAGAAATTGGGAAGCCACAGATTCTAATAGTCTTGAAACTGTGCTCCAGGATTTCACAAAATGGTGGGCTATATTTATAGTTGTAAACTGTAGTGGGTCAGGAGCATGTATAAGAAATGAAATCATTTGTTAACTAGGAATTATGATTGGTGCTGGCAAATATTAAGCTATCTTATAAACAAGGGATTGGATGTAGTCTCAGTCTCTACATAGTTTGCCAGAAGGTATTCTTGTACAGAAGGTCAGCAGAGGCTAACAAACAATGGCTCAGGAAGCTGCTGTTCGGCCTATCCCAGAAGTCAGTTCACAGCTGGGAGTGGGCAGACCTGTAGCCTAGTTCCACAGCTCAGCTGCAGATGTGTCTGAGGGCTGATCAACAGTTGTCTCCTAACCCCATTTGAAGGGTCCCAAACCAACCCTATTCCATTGTTTGTTTTTCTTTTTCTTGATACTCTAAAGATCAAATAAGACCATAGTTATAAAAATGCCTCCAAAATTGAAAGTCCTTGCAAAAAATTATAGAGAGTAATGCACTGTGTAACATTTCAATCAACAATTGCCTAAATGAAGACAGCGGTTCTCTGAGATTGTAATGGAACTGAAATATTCCCATCACTCAGTGATAGTAACCATCATCATCATGTCAAACTGTTGAACATTACACATGTTTATGGTAAGGCTGCTGTAAACACACCGAATAATGCGTTGCCAACAGTGTAAAGCATAGCATATACAATTATATACAGTACAGAAGACTCAATAATGCAAACAAATGACTGCTATTGATTTATCTACTTTTATCATTATTTTACAGCATTCAAAAAAAATCTTACTGAAAAACAATATACTGTTTTACACTGAGAGCAGCCAAGCACATCTTGTGTATTCTGTGCTTTTTGATTGTGCCATTCTGTGTTGTGCTTGATTTAATCTCATGTCATTTCATTCATCATGACTCTAGGAGCAATATGTCATGATATATCCATGTGTGTATGTGTGCCTGTGTGCATATAATAGCTTAGGTTACTGAAACAGGCTATCCTAACTAGGTTTGTGTAAAAATATACTCTATGAACTTTTGAAGACAAAAACCACTCAACAATGCATTTCCGAGACAACATCACTGTGATGAAATGACTTATGACTATATTACTCACAATTAAATTTCCATCTGTGCCCATTTGGGTCACTTTCTACAGACTTACCTTGTTCACACAGTTTTTGCTTATTACACACTGTGGAAAATAAACAAGCTCAAAAAATCATTCAGGATGAATCTTGTTCCATTTATGTTGAATACAATGGCTTGATGTGTCATCACCATTGTTCCTTCATAATTAATTTTGAGGAGTAAGCACTGAGTTTCTGTTGGGGTCTGAGCATGTGCTAAGATTTGGAGTAATACAAGGATTGATGGAAACCACCCCAAAATAGATTAAAATGCAGGTTCTTAGTTGACGATCCATCTGGCAATTTTATCTACCAGATGGTACTTGTCTAAATTAATGGAAATGTTAAAAATAAAAATTTTTATTGAAACTAATAGAAAATGTATTTAATTGGAGGCCAAATAGATGACTTGAAATGCAAGGACAGTGAATTTGGGCTTTACTCTACTGGCAACATGAGGCCACTAACAGTTGTTAAACCAAGAAATCACATGGTCAAAGTGATGTTTTGAAGGAACTATTTGAATGATGTTATCATAGGCTACTCTAAGGATGAGGCATGAGAGGCTTGCTGTGGAAATTAGCAAGAAGTCCCAAGCACTTAATCTGAGAGTGCAGAGGGTGAAAAAAATCCATGAAGGATGGAGGAAAGTACTTCTAATTCTGATAATATGGCAGCCCAACCTAACTTGAAAACTTTTTCTTCAGGTACATCTACGATTGCCGGATAAAGTATAACAAAAAATTTTAAGTGACACTAAAATAATGAGAAAGAAAGGGAAAATCATAGGAGGAACAATGAAACAAAGTAAGTTAGTGTATGAACTGATGCTCCACTTGCCCTCCAAATCAGTCATAGATCTTCATAAGCCATAGAACTTGAATTTTAATGACCACAGGAGATAAGGCCCTCAGCCTGTGCAAGATGACGGTGGAAATGAGATTTCTATCTAAATTCAAGACACTTATAGGTCTTACTACTGAGGGAAAATATGAACCAGAAAAACTATTCTTCAACCAATGTAGCATGACGATACAGAAACTCATTTGTCTTTCTTTGTAGAAAAACAAAACTTCTTCCAATAATTTGAAACCATGTATCTTGTCTAAATATACATTTTGTTTTAAAAATTACTCCAGTGGAATGGCCTAGTAACCTCTAAGCCAAGAAACTATAATGTAAAAACCAGTACCTTGTCAATGTTTTGGAGTGGTTGGTAGAAGCAATTACAGAAACACTCCAGAGACACATTCCACAATCCAGAGTACAAGGCAGTTTCACGGGATCACGTTAGCCCCACACAAGATGAGCTCACAATAAAAGAAATTACAAAACACTGAAGGAAAAGAATTTGTCATGTCGAAAAGTCAGTATGTGTTACAAACAGCAGAATTCATCAGCTCTGCCTTCTACCTCTCAAGGAATTGAGGTGCTAGAACAACAATCTGAAAAAGAATATAAAGTATGTTTAGAGTGATTAAAGACATAATAGAAGCAAAGAAATCCACAATAAAAACACAGGATGCCATGACCAAAAAAGACAGCTGTTTAAAAGAACCAAATAGAAAATCTAGAAATAAAAGGTATAGTTAAAAACACAAGAGATATACTAAACAGCAGGTTAAATATAGCTGAAGAATTACTGAACAAGAAGATCAACTAAAGCAGATAGCAGAGCATAGCCCTCTAAAATGAAGCTGTGGAGAATTTAGAAGTTAAGTTAGAAAAAAATAGCATGAGAAGGCTCAGTTAAGTCTAAATGAACTCCTAAAAATGAAGGAGAAAGAATGCAAAATGGAAGCAGCATTAGCAAAGGCAATGGTCAGAAACTTCTCCTTCAGTGAAAAACATAAATATTTCTCAAGGCAAAGAAACAGTAATTCTGAACGGTATGCATAAAAATTATGAAGAGTCATACTTTCAGCAAGGTTCCTGTCAAAGCTCTATCACTCGTGGTTCTTTGAGGGATTCAGGTCAGTTTTAAAGTCATCTTAATATAATGTCAGCCACACGAGATGGTTGGTATTATTTAGCTTTGTTCTTTAGTGGGCGGAGATGCTACTCATTTTGCCTACCTGTAAGAAAATGTGATTTCTCTTTGAAATCTCTGAGGCATGAAAGGAAGAGGAGGAATCAGATTGCTCAGAGGATTCATTGCATGAAAGATCGGTCTGGAGGATGCCGACTGTGAAGCAGCCTGGGAAGTGGGGGGAGGCAGGGGTGCACTTCCTGTGTGAACCTCTCCAAGGCCCTCTTCTCCTATAGATGTAGGTGTATAAACAAAGACATCTAAAT
This sequence comes from Cuniculus paca, assembly GCA_004365215.1. Lineage (NCBI taxonomy): Eukaryota > Metazoa > Chordata > Mammalia > Rodentia > Cuniculidae > Cuniculus > Cuniculus paca. The sequence goes on from RJWT010021881.1 coordinate 14,994, forward strand.
AGGCACTCATGGATCCAATGACTCCATTAACAGGTTTTTGAACCTTGTCCTACGTATTCAGATATAATACAATTATTCTCTCCATTGAGTGGGAATGTTTGGCTTGGGTTTCTGCTGTCAGTAGTGATGGTTTTAAAGCAGTAATAAAGTAATCATTAACTTTATTTCTGTTCCTGCATTAGATACATGATGGGGAAGGCTTACATTTCCATTTACCATGGAAGACACTGTTTGCAGAAAACCATGTTCTCAAAGCTCTGGGCAAGAACGTTTCCTTTAACACAATATCCAATCTAGTGTCTCTTTCTCTCTCTCTCTCTCTCTCTCTCTTCTTTATATTTAAGACAGAGCCTCACTAAGTTGTTCAGTCTGCCTCAAACTTGAAATCCTCTTGCCTTGACCTCCCGCAGAACTGGGATTAACCATCTTATGCCACCACACGCAACTCCTCTCCTTTCCTTATGAGTTGAGTAGCTCTTATAGAGTTCTGGGTAGTATTTTGATGGCTTATTTTCTTGGAGAGATTTTCCCCAAAGTGTAGAAACTCATCAGTATCCTCAAGATATTTCTTCTTGGATACTGATCAAGGACTCTATCAAATCCCTTACAGCATGTACCCTAGTTTTTTCAGGAGACCAAAAAGAACTTCTAAATGTGGGTACAGAATTCTTTCCAGTGGGAAACTGTCTCCTCTAAGTTCCACACTGCCAGAAGAGAGAAGCAACACACACTTCTGAATGCTGTCTTACACCAACTGATATTCCCTGATTATTTGAGAGTTTCATCTGGGGTGGGGGCTTATTATCTACCCTACCTATATCCCTAGCACTGTTTAATCCCTACTGACCACAAAAGTTCCAAATTCAACAATAAATTTCCTTATCGGAATAGGACAATGCATATTCATAAATTGAGTCCCAGGAGCAATCTTAGGGAACCCAGTAGTACTCGGAATAAGTATACAATTTACTTCTGCTAAGAACAAGTTCTACCCAGACACACACACACAGAGACATACACACACAGAGTGGTCAGTAGGAAGGGGAGAAAGAAATATCATTCCCCTAGGAATGTTTGACTGTTACCCAAGTAAGTGTGGTGCGTGATACACACACACTCACCAGATCATATGCATGTGGTATTACCACCTAAGTTTAAATTTCAAGGTTTACTTCAACATTTTGTTAATCCAAACTCAGTTATTCAAATATACTGAATGGTGCTTGTTAATATGCAGTTGCTTTTTTCCATTAAGATTCCACAAATAGATTAATATGTGTAAAATTTGAATTGTGTGCTGTGAGGAGGTGGCGTATCAATATCAAGTCACTTCAAAGAGATACACTTGGGTTGCATCCACTTAACACCAAATATCTTAATGAAAATTGAAAACAGCAAATCTCAAACACATATCCAGATGGTTGGCATTATACAAAGAGTCTTGGGTGGTACAATGTGAAAAAAAAGAATAAACTTCCTTATGAATTTTGGAAAGAAATGCAAATCTGGCAGCTTGACTATGAGTTTAAGAATTAACTGTTTATAGGAAATGTTTGAGTTTGAACATCTTTGGCACTCAGAGAATTTAAATATGTGTCTGCTTTCTCTGTGAGCCTCTTTTCACCCTGTGGAGACTCAAGAATAATTTGTTTTTCTGTGTGATAACCAGCTTTATCTCTGTAAAGCCCTAGTTATATCACTGTTGCATATTTGCCACCTCTTAAGGTTTAATATAATTTGTTAACATAAATAATTTTATATCATATATCATATGTGCTGCATATCTTTTGTAACATTCCAAACTTATGTTACATTATAGGAATTAAATTTTGTATGCTCACATAAGTAATATGCAATAATTGTGTAATTTGATGCAAGGATTAAGAAGAGGATGGGCTGTGTCAGAATAGAAGCAGAAGACAAGATGAGTGGTTTTTGTTTTTTTTTTTTCTTGTTTCTTCTTTCCTTTTTTTTTTTTTTTTTTTTTGGTAGTGGAGGTCTCATTAAGTTACTCAGGCTGGGCTGGTCTCAAACTTGTTATCCTCAGCTTCCCAGAGTCCTGGCCTCAGCCACCACATCTGACTGACAAGATGACGTTTTAAAGAAATTTAGTGTTGAAGAGAAAGAGAATTGGAAACTTGCTTGAGCAGGGGGCAGACTGGAAAAGACGTGTTTTTATGGGTTGGGTCAGTCAGCAGAACTGGGGTAGGAGAAACACATGCGTGAGCACAGGCAGCAACACCTAGTGGCAGAGCTAAAGAGAGGGGAAGAAAAAGAATAAGCGGACATTGAGAGAACTGACATCCACAGTGGGTAGAAGGAGCTACGCTCAAGATCCTCCAGTGGCAAGTTAGCTACGGAGGAAGCAGAGGCTATAAAGGGCTGGGTGGAGTCTGGAATGGCAGAACCACAG
>RJWT010021882.1:0-17411 GCA_004365215.1 Cuniculus paca
GCTTCTTTCCTCTCTGCTCAGTGAAGTCTTCTCCACTCGCTTCTCCCCTCCTGCTTCCCTCCTCTGTCTCCATAGCGATTATCACCAACTGATGTATCAGATGCTCTGCTTGTTCATTTCATGCTAGCTCTCCCCTGTGCAAACAAGAAGGTGGAGTTTTATGTTTCTGTTGTATTCCCCATTCCTAAAAGAGGACCTAGAGCATAGTAGGCACTCAGCAAATATTCGTTGATTGAATGAATGTTAGACACTAGTAATAATAGCAAGAATTAATATTTTTGTACCAGCCACTGTGTTGGGTGCTTTCTACAGATTTCTTCATTGAAATCTCAAAGCCTTAACAGGTGGGCACTGTTATACCTATTTTACAGAAGGGACCAAGACACAGGCAGGTTATGTAACTCAGTTAGGGCTGACAAGCTGGGAAGAGATTGTGCTGCCGTGTATTCCGGCTCCTTTGCACTCTAAAACCACTGCGACAGTTCTCTTCAAACTGAAGGAAGACTTGGAGTGTTTCTATTCTTCTCAGTTGTGATGGTTTATCATGATTGACAGCTTGACTGGACTGAGAGACTGCTGGATGGAGAAGTGATTGCTCATGGGGGCACCATACTCACTGGTGAATTACTCCAATGATGATCAAGGCTGACCGTGCATTGGAGGTGGGTCTCTGGGGGAGCTTGACTTTGGAGGGTGTATGTTTCATTGATACTTTCCCTGTGCTCTGCTTCCCAGCAGCAATAAACTAAAATGTTTCATTCTACCAAGTTGCTTCTGCCTTGAAGCCAGTCAGCCATGGACTGAAACTCCTGAAACTGTAAGCCCTTCCTTCCTTCAGTTGTGGTTGTCAGGTATTTGGCCCCAGCAACAGGAAAGCTGACCAATACATCAAGGTTCACAACTGTAAATGAAATGCGTGAAAACATTACGGAATGTCTATGTGCTCCGATTTCACAGCAACAACGAAGTGTTTGAACACTTCAGTATTTTTCACCAACCCCTCCACCTGCTGATGGGAAAGGTGGGGATACAGACTATACTGTGTAGTTCCACACTGAACCCAAAAGATCAAATCATCCCAAGCTCCCTGGTTATCTGCAAACTGGAGGTAAGGGTCCATGGGAAAATTCTATGATCCATTTTACTTGTAGAAACTTGAAAGTTTCATACATCCGCTTTCCTTCATCTGACCCTTACACTATGGGAGATGGGTTTTTTCACCTTTGGTTTTTCAGGCCAGCAAACCTGCTTTTCCTTTGCCCAGAAGGTCACTTGCTTCCTGGGCATCTCATGAGTTAATTCCTCATCAGACTGGGGGTCAACTTCATAGAGTGACCCTTCCCAGCCAGCCCATTAGATAGCATCACTGAGACTCTATCACCACGCCCGGTTTATTTCCATCACAGCACTTACTGCTACCAGGAAGGATCTTTTTACTTATTTACTCGTTTGCCTTCTCTCTTCCCTCTTTATCCTACTCCAGGAGGGCTGAAACCCAGTTGACCGAGCCCTCCCTAATCGCACCTCTGCCTCAGTGTTCTTTTATCCAATTTGGATGAAAACCACAAACGTCCCTGAGCTTTGAACCACAGTGGCTATCAGCCCTTGGGGGTGAGGAGGCCTTCTTTTTTTAATTAATTAATTAATTAAAGAGAAAAAAGACACAGAAAAGAAAAACAAAAAGCAAAAGAAACAACAACAAACCCAAAATAATAACAGTGTAGGTTTTCAAAACAAGATGATAGGAGTTTAACAATGGTTGTTATATTGCATATTGTTATCTTCAAAAGGGTTGCTTAAATTACCAGATACAGGCATGCAAAATCGATCTGATCATATGAGTAATAACTGTTCTTTTCCAACAATAAAATCGGTTGTACAGTCATCTTAGCTATCTTATGTATACATATACAAATTTATGTCTTTTTCCTTTTCCCTTCCTCCTTTCCTCCTTTCCCCTATCCTAGTTACTTTTCCCCTTTGAGCAGTTTCTTACCCTTACACAATATTTATTGAAGATTTTGGATCTTATTTGCTCTTTCAGTTTCTTACCCTAGGGAGACAATACAGTCTTTACACATGTGAGTTTGATCTATTTCACTTATGAGTATGGTCTCAAGTCGTGGCCCTTTGCCTATAAAAGCCTCGATGCAATCTTATTTTGTAGCTGAGAAGACCTTCTTATTTCTCAGACCCAACAGCCACTGGCAGCCCCTGTCAACTCTCCCCTGCTTTCCATTGTTCTATGGGTGCCAGTGCCACACATGCTGGTCACTTTCAGTGCCAACAGCCTTTGGCACAGCCAGCTCTTAGTGCACCAGCTCGGCCTGCTCTATGCCCGAGAAGGATGAATAGGCAAGAATATGCCGTCCATTCTAGGCCTGGTGGCACACACCTTGCATCTTAGCTACATGAGAGGCTGAGACAGGAGGATCTTGAGTTTGAAGACAGCTGGGCAAATGTAGCAAAACCATGATTGGGAATAAAAATTTTAAAAAGAGCTGGCGAGGCAGCTTAGTGGTAAAGCACTTGCATGACATGTGCAAGACTTCAGGTGCCATCCCCAGTACTGGAAAAAAAAAATTCCAAAACAGTCTTATAGGCTGTAGCATAAGCGGGAGCTGTGGGTGGACAACCCACTAAGGGTATGGGGAGGTTGCTCACACGGAAGCAAAGGGAAGGGGTCATGTCAGATTTTGTTTGGCCATGGCAGGAGAGGACTCGCACCTGGCCCTGACTGACGAGAGCTGCAGAGGGGCGGAATCCTCTGGGATGGACCCAGGACCAAAGCAAGTGCCCCCCGGAACAGCCCTGGGGTGTCTGATGTAACCATGCATGGCTGAGCCTAGGTCCTCCTCTCGTGTCCCGTGAGTGTCCGGCAGCGTTCAGAGTTAAGCTCCTCGCAGAACTTGCTGAATGGGTGCGGCAAGGGCGCGCGCAGTGCAGAGCCATCACACAGTGCACCCAGGGGCAAATGCAGGTGAGCAAATGAGCTGGGAGCCCAAGCCACTCACCTTTCAGCTGGGACTGCGTGTGTCCCTTCCAGAGTCAGCACCAGCCTGGGCCCAGGATCGTCGCAGCGAGTAGAAAGCGAAGGTCTCTGTTCGACAGGCCTCCCAGGCTCCAGCTCCAAACCCAGTGGCCCTCCTTCCCGCCTTCTGGGCCCTCCATCTTCTTTCGTCTGTACATACTTTTCCGCCTGTGAACACTTTCTCACAGGCCCTGCTTTCACATATAAGCAGGGGCGGGAGCCATTTTTAAGGCGGCCAGGTGAAAGCCGTTACATTAGAGCTGCAAAGGTGCAGTGAGGGCTTCTTCAGCGTAAACGCAACACAGTACTCGGGACTTGCTGACACCAAGGCGTGCGCCCACTGCTTATCCGGAATTCAGTTTAACTGGTATCTTGGCTCTTTCTGTTCTTTTTTCCCTTAATTTTGAAAACCTTACATGTTTTATAGATAAGAAACCTTGGGCTCAATAAGAACAAAGAACTTCAATAGCTTGCCCCAAAGGCACATGCCAGTCAGAGTCAGAACCAGCCTTATCCAGGGTCCAACAACTGCCTAATGTCTTCTCTCGAATTCAGTGCACCTGACCCCTCACAGTTATTTTAACTCCTTTCTCAAAGACCCCATGCTCTTGAGCACAAGCCAACCCCAGCACAGGTGGGGAGTTCCGTGCCCCCTGAGAACTATCTTGCTGTAGAGATGTCTCCTTACCTCCAGCAAGGATACATATTTATAGTTCCTTTTTTTTCTTTTAACCAGGAATCAAACTCAGGACCTCGTGCTTGCTAGGCAGACACTGCACCACTAAGCCCTTTAAATCATTTTTTAGTCATTTTTCTCTGATTGTAAAAATTACATAAATTCCTTATAGTCACACCATAGACTACTACACACCAACAAAAAAGATTCTACTAATACAGGACAGTTTGATAAGTTTTTGTATATTTGTGTACATTAACTTGAATAAATAATATTGAGCCAGAGTTGAGACACTACAGAGAACATCCTATGAGATTCCATATATAAGACATTTAAAAAGAGTCACAACTGCTCTATAGTGACAGATGTCAGAATACTGTTTCCTGGGAGTGGGGGTCATTGGAAAGAGCCATGAGGGAACTTTCTGGGACTCTAACCTATCTTTTAGTTCTTGATCTGGGTGATTGTCCTACATGTACACAAATATATAAGCAATTTCTAGGCTGCAAGATTTATGTACTTTTCCATTGGTAGATTACACTTTGATAAAACATTTAAATCAAGCAAAACAAAACATGCTCGTTAAAAAAAAATGTCTAAAGTAGACAAAAAAAATTTTTTTGAGACAGGGTCTATGTAGTCCAGGTGGGCCTTGAACTCACTATGTAGCCCAAGATGATCTCAAATTTGTGGCGATCCTCCTGCCTCAGCCTCCAGAGTGCTGGAATTATAGGCATGTGCCACCGTGCCCAGCACCAAATTTTTTTTTTAAATAATCTGTATTTCCACCACCGCAAGACAGCATAACTAATGCTTTAGTATGTATTCTTCCAGATCTTTTCATGTGCATTTCCTGAGCAAGAAATCCCCAGCCTAATACCAATCACTGAATGCGCTAATTTATTTAGGAGTCTAATTTCCTGGACACATCTTTCACTTACCCAGGAAGCCGTGACACAACTAGATTTAATTTGGCCATTTTTAGAAGAGCATGGAACAATTAACGGCGAATAAATGGAATTAAAATCAAATTGAATACAGCCTTTCAATATGATTTTAAACACAGCAATGAATATGAAATGAAAGCTAGCCTTGGAAGGGCTCCTGAGCCTCCTGGGGCCCTGAGCACCGCCTACTGGCCGTATCCTGTCATGACGCCCGCATGATCTGCAAGCGGGGCCTTCCGGTTTAAAACCTCCGGGGTATCTCCTTTTTTCTGTAAGTTACACGTTTCCTTCAAGAAACTTCCAGAAAATTTTTGCTTCTTCAGTGCACGGCAAAGTTCCTAGAACATAGATGTATCATAATAAATGTCTGATGAGTGAATAGAAAGATGGACGGATATGAGCTTGGTTCATTTTGGTTCGACTGCGGACTGAACACGCAGCCTTTGCATTGAGCTACATGCGGGGATTGAACTCACGACCCTGCGCTTGCCAGGCAGGCACTTAGGCCATTGAGCTAGATGCCCAGTCCTTGTGCTTTTGAGACAGGGTCTCACTATGCTGTTCAGACTGGCCTTGAGCTCACTTTGTAGCCCAAGCTGGTCTCAAACTCATAACAAACGATCCTCCTGTCTCAGCCTCCCGAGTGCTGGGATTACAGGTGTGAGTCACCACGCCCCGCGGCTCATGCCCAGCCTTTAAAAAAAAAACAGAAAAGAATTTTTTTTTTAATTTTAAAACAGAGTCTTGCTAAGTTGCAGTTGCCCAGGCTGGAATGAGCTTGCCATTCTCCTGCCTCAGCCTCCCAGAGTGCTGGGATTACAGGGCGTATCACGCCTGGCTTGAATGTGCATTCTTGTGCCTCAATATTAAATAAGGGAATAATCCCTGCCCCACCAGCTTCGCAGGCTTTCTTGGGAAATGAATAAAACAACCGCTGGTACAGATGAACGTGGAAGAAGATGCCAACCGGATGCCAGGGTCTTTAAAAGCCAAATGATGACGAAGGTACCTCCAGAGAGACCCTGTGTCAGAAACAGTGTAAACATCTGCAGCCCCGGAACTTAGTGGGCACCCGCTAGATGCAGCTCATTTCCCCTTCCCTTTCCCTTTTCCCTGCGCCGCGCCCAGCTCTCGGATCCTTTCCAAGGTGTCTGAGGAGCTAGGAACAGAGATGCCTTTTCCTGGGCCCGTTTCGAGAGGAAGCGATGCTCGGTCACACACGGCCAGCAGGAGCTGTGGGCTGCAGAGAGCGGGCAGGACGCGGTGGGAGGAGAAGACCAAGGGTCACAGGCAGGGTTGAGCCACGCCCTGGCTGGGGACCTTGAGCTTGTCAGCTCGCCCGGAACAATATAGCAACCGTTTCAACAGGACCAGGTAAGGAGGCAGTGCTCAGGCGAATACTTTGTAAACGGAAGCTCTGGAGCCAGGGAAGGTGTAGCGATTAATCAACCCCCGGGGAACATCGGGGCCCACACCTGATCTGACTCAGCCGAACCCTGCAGGGCGTGTCACTCTCGCGCACCCGGATCTGGCTGCCACCTACGGAATCCAAGCAGCGGCCGAAGCCGCGTTTCTGCCCCGCGGCACGGCGCATGCCTGTCACGCTAGCTACTCAAGAGGCTGAGGCGGAGGAGCAGAAGTTCAAGAGCAGCTTGAGCAGCTTAATAGATAAGTAAAGAAAGGGCTACGGGGTAGCTGAGTAAGTCCTGTGCTTGCCTAGCATGTATGAATTCAATTCCCAGTACTGCAAAAAAAGAGAAAGAAAGAGAGAAAGAGAGAGAGAGAGAGAGAGAGAGAGAGAAAGAAGAAAGAAAGAGAGAGAGAAAGAGAAATTATTCCTTTCACACTGAATTTGTGTCCCACTTAGACCTACTCCTTTTGGCTTTTTTAAACAGTTTCACCCACTTTTTGTTGGATAATTGATTTTTAAACTAAATGTATACAGGCTTTGCATTATATTTACATTAGATAAATTCAATCGTATTGCTTTCATCACTGATACAGGCTAGTAAAGTATTTTTACTAAGTCTATTTCATGTATTTCATCCAGCACTTTGTAAAAGCTGAACATTTCCACTGAGCATTTATTCTTCCCGGAGTTTACTGAGCGCTGACTAGCCAGTCCCCTGCTACGGAGTCAGGTAGGAGCCAGGAGGTGAGAAGGGCCATCTGAGCGGGTGGCGGGAGTCACAGCAGAGGCGGGCCCTGGCGGCTCCAGCCACCCCGCAGTGGCAGGAAGGTTTCTAGACCTCAAAATTCTTCCTAAGCATGCCACTAGGCCATATTCTCTGGACCTGGTGAGTCTTAGCACGTCCATATTGGCAACCCAGTCTTTCTTCCTGGCAGATGAAAAGATGAAGACCATTGTGGTGGGCCCCTCATGATTCCTTCGGCTTCCAGGTTTAAATAAATAAATAAACAAACAAACTGCAGGCAGCACCAGCCAGCCCATTCTCCTCTTTCTGACCTCATGGTGCCATCGCTGTCCCCTGTACCCACAACCACTCAGCAAAGACCAGTCACGCTCCTACCATGGGCCATGGGCTGTGCTGGGCTCCACTGCCTTCTCTTACATCCCTTCTGAGTTCCAAATTCACTCTGGGGTGCGATGCTGTCCCCATCTTGGTGGCTCCCCCCTTCCTGGGTCTTGTATCTCAGCCTCTGCCAAAGTCCGAGCATCTACCTCCCTACTCTGGCTCCAGACAGGGCAGACAAGACCCTAGGAAAAGGTGCTGAATCCTATGTGGGAGGAGAAACATGGGGCACCCGGTCACCTGGTCTCTCTGTTAGCAGCGCACTGCAGTGACAATTCAGGAGTCTCAGGTCTGTAACCAGACGCACCTGTCACTTTACACATCCTGTTCTGAGCTTGACGGTTGGGACATTTTTTTTTTAAATGAGTAAACTAGAAGATATTTGAGTTCTCTGCTAGGTCAAATATTCTGATTCTTTCTATGTTAATCACTAATTCCTGATTAAACCTTCTACTCCGTTCTAATCTACCTTTACAGAGAAACAAAAAAATTCACAAGAGGGAGAAGAAAGGAAAAAGAATGTAACCAGTCAGCCTTATAATGGCACATCTGTGGCAGTCAGCAGCCTGAAGCTGAAAAGCAAGTGCTAAGAGTTAAAATTTCAGAATATCCTAATAGGCTCAATACTCTTCCTTGCCCATCACCTGATTTTTTTTTTCCCAGACTAATCTTGTCCAGGCTTAAGCTCTGTGCTAATTGTCACGATGGCTTGAATAATGCATGGCCTTTCTACCCTGGGATGGTTTGGGTGATATTCTTTGCAGATGTGTCTGCCCTTTCACATCCTCAAGAACTGTTAATAACGAGCTGTTTAAATAACAAGTTCCTTAACGTCCCTGGGTCTCTGGTTCCTCACCTGTACAGGTGGGAGAGTTCCTCCCTTGTCCTTGGCAATTGAAGGTCCTTGCTTCTATGACCACAGGTGCCTCAACCTGAGATTCCACATGCAGCTCATAATCAGCAGCAAACCATGTACACATTTTTTTAAAAAAATGAGTGCCATCTGATGATTAACTCAAAAGGAATTATGCAATTAGCAAAGGATGGTGATCACACAACATGTGAGTCTAATTGCAGTGCATGCAAATGTTTGCTAAATTAGATAAATATGGGTTTGGAGTCACTCTGATGCACAGACTGAGTTGTAAAGTTAAGGAAAATATAAAAGTTAATTATAAAACAGGAGTGATAAACATAGGGTGTGTGCATGGGACCCATTAGGATTATTAAACAAGTAATCATCTCAGGCAGAAGGTGGAATGTTATAGGAGTCCTGGGCCCATAGTCTATTACACAATGAACTTGCCATGTTTTATAGCACAGGAAAACCATACTTCATTTTCACAGAGCACCCATCATCCAGGGAAAGCAGCCTAGGAAACACTTGGAAGCTGGCTGGCCCACCTTCCTGGTGGGCGGTGCTGTGGTGTATCTGGTCCACTAGCACTCCTGCTTTTTCTCCCTGTTATCCAAGTTCAAAACCTTACAGCTCGTGCCTCTGTCTTTATTTCTGTTCTGTGCACCTAATTGGTTACTGAATCGCGCCTATTTCTCCCAATAGCTCAAATTACCCAATGCACATTGCTAAATCCAGAAGCCCATGAAGTAGCTCTTATAAGAGGACGTGCCTGTGACCGGCCAGGACCTCCTATGCATAGGTCAGAGTCCTGAAAAGACAGTTTTGTGGGCACCTTCTCAGCCTGCAGACTGCTTGGATGTGACCTGTGGGTCCATCGTTAATTCTTTGATGAGTTGGTTCAACGAGCTGTGCCTGGTCTCATCTCTGTCACCTACTTCCAAGGCTTGCTGCCAGGCTTACAGGAATGAGTGCACACAGAGCACTGCCTGGCACATAGTAAACACTCCACAAGTGGCTCGTTGGCTACTATTTGGTTTTGTCTGCTCATTACTTCAAATGTTAGGAAGAGTAAATGTCTACTGTGTTCAGTGCACTGCATTGATGACCACAGTGATGGATGCAGGCGCGCACACACACACATGCATGCACAACATCCTCTCTCACTGGGAAATGGGAAATCATGTTGGCTCACAGATAATTACAGTGAAGCAACCTGTGAGAGGCACTGGTCAAAGATTACAAAATGCTGAGGATGGATCATTCTTAAAAGGCAACTGGAGAAAACTTCACTGAAACAGGGCCACAATAAGGTCTGCATCAGAGGGGATGAGATTTTTAAAGAGGGGTGGGGAAGCAGAAGAGGCTGCATGAGCAAAGACGTTGAGGTCAGAAGAGCCAAAGCAACCTTCACTTATTGCAGAAAGTGATGGGCCAGCCTGGATAGGAACTTGGAGGACAACCTGCGGGGGAAGTACCTCAATGTTAACCCCTGAGTTCTGACTTTATCCTGTGAGCCACGGAGTCTCCAGAACATTTTAAGAAACATGCTCTAGGACAAAGTAGCATTAAATGGAGGTGGATCAGCAGAGTTGAGCAGACAGGATGGAAAGGGAACACCTGGTGAGTGACAAAGGAAGCTGCAAGACTGCCACGCTGGCCCAAGGTGTGGTCATGAGGGTGAGGGTGAAGAGGCAGGCATAAGGGGATGTTGGGACCCAATGACAAGACTCAGTGGCCAAGTTGATATCCAGACCAAGAATAAAGATGGGCAGGTGACATTAAGGCTTTGGACTTGAGCCACAGGAAGAAGGCATGCTGGTCAACCAGAGATTTCGATTCCTAGTGACCCAGCATGGGATCCAACAAAAGGCTCTCCGCAGTGGGAGGGCAGATCCGGGCAGGAATTCTGAACACAGCTAGAGCATCGATGGCTAGGTATCCTCTGCTAGCTTTGATGCCCCCAGCAAGCTGTGACCTCTCCCAACACTTCCATTTCTGCCTTTGCAAAATGGGGATAAGAACATCCCACTTCTCAAGGATGTCATGAAGATCAAAGAGACAGCCCAGTGCTGACATCAAGTCCCTGCAGTGTCTGCCACACAGGGAGCTCTCAGGAAAACTTGCAAAAACACAACCAGTGACCTAAAATGTAGAATCCTAAAATTAAAAATTGCACTGAAATTCCGGTGGATGTGGTCTATGTTGGGACTGAGTCCTGGATTTCACGGCACTGCCAGCACCACCAGCAGACTGTCACTATGCTACTCACAGAAGTGGTTATTCAGGTCAGCATGAAAGAAACCCAATCACTGTATTGATCTGGAGCTATCAGGCCAGGGGAGTGGTGAGCAACCAGTGCAGCGGGGTTCATCTGGTGAGTCTGGGTAAATTTCTCCCAGGCTCTCATCAAATGTCCATCATTTTCCCTTCCCAGCCTGTTCCAGCAAGGCTGGCTCCTGCATGCCTTTCTGGACTTATTGTCACAAAGGTCATGGTGATGATCTCAGGGGCTGCTGACCGGTCAGCTGATGTGTGTGAACTTCAGCTGCACTCCACCAGGCCAGGGGCAGGCCTGTCTGACAAGCTGGAGCCATACTTGGGAGAGTAGCACAGCCTGCCCTGTGGGGACCAATACACCACCCGAGTTCCTACAGCACTGTTGTGTAGTCAACAAAAATTCAACCTGTGAGAACAAACTGGCCCCACCAAATGGACCATTGGAGTTTGGAAAGTATAGACCTGAATCTTATACCGATGCATTTTCTGTCCCCACAGGGCTCCGCTCACAGCTGACTTCTCATTGCAAGAGCATTTGCCCTTCAGCCAAACTGCTGTTTATTTTCAAAAATATGTATCCTGAGCCCTCTGGAATAGTTCTTTTTAAAAGGTCCAGGCAGACAGAAAGACAGGCAGCTGTGTGATAGGGGACTGCACCCAGCGCAATGGATTCAAAGCCCCTGCTTTTTCCAGTTTCAAGAGATTGGTATCAGTATGGAACTAGAAAATGTCCAGAGTTAAGGAGTCAGTCTGCTCTCCTCATGCCACAGCAGTGATGACTTCTACTGTGGAAACCAGGATGCTAGCAAGAGACTTGCTCATCTTAATAAGACTATTTCCTTATTATCAAATAGCAATCAATACTTTCAAACAAATTGTTTTCAATGCCGGGATGAACCCAGGTACTTGTACTGAGACCCTCTTTATTTTTTTATGTGTTTGTTTGTTTGTTTTTTGGAGACAAGTTCTTGCTAATTTGCCCAGGCTGGGCTCAAATTTGCAATCCTTCTGCCTCACTTTCAGAATGCTGGTATTACAGGCATGTACTGCCATACCCGGCTTTAAATAAGATTTTTATAAGTGTTGTCTTGTTTGGTTCCACATCATCAATGACATCATCAATGAAGTCTTTTTTGTCATAGATATTACCAGCCCCTGTTACAGAGGAAGAAGCGGAGGCTCAGGAGGTAAGTGGCTTACCCAAAGTTGCAGAGCTAGTTGGTGCCAGGAAAAAGGGCAAGAGCTGGAGTCCTTAGATTTGAAGGTAACTGGCAAGAATTAAGTGAATCCAATTCTATGGTGAGACCTGTACTTAAAGCAATCAAGGTATCTAAGTACTGGGAGAAAAGAGGAACTAAACACAGGAGCGGTAATATCTACTCATAGTGCAAACAAACTAGACAAGAAACCTTTGCTTCTGATTCACTTACTAATTCTACTAAAAGATAAGAACACATCATTTTAAAGTAGTTTACTTCTTCAATGAATCTTTCTCAAACATGTCTATAAATTGAGACAGAGACAGAGAGCAAGCACTTGTAGGTAGGGACAGCAGGAAGTCAGGGAAGTGGGTGGAGGACAGCAGATTCAACTGGCCAGAGAAATAATTTCTTAGCCAAAGATTCTTAGGCACCATCTGGGTATTGGGAATCTCCCCAGAGTGATTAAAACAAACAAAAATAAAACCAAACACAGATATGCATGTGTTCAGAGTAAGATTGCATTATATGTAAAATATATAATAATAATCACTGTTATTGCATACTTACCACATGCTCCCAGTAAACATTATGCTAAGCAAGTTTCATCCATTAACTCATTGCATCCATATGAGAATCCTTCCAGGCTGTATTTTAATTCCACTTTTATTGAGAAGGCAGGGGACAGGGAAGAGTTTGGGAAGGAAGTCAACAGAGTATAATTTGCCTGTGGCTTCCCAGTTATAAGGAGAGATGGGTTTTCCATCAAGCAAGGTCTGTTTCGAAGTCCTAACACCTATCCACACCTGATCCTGTCTCAGGGAATGATGACTGGCTAGAAGATACCTGTTTTCCAGACCCCAAGTTTCTCCAAGAGCATCCATCTACAATGTGACACAGATATAAGTAACACTGTTGTCACAGTGATGCTGGGACAGCTAACATCCAATATTTTGGTTTACCAATGTCTTTACTGATGAAAAATAATGTCATTTTATATCCTACAAATTAACATTAAAACATTTATGCATTTTTATTCCCAAGATTGAATTTGGAACAAAGTTCGGCACTGTTTAAAAAACACATATAGCACTATCCATTTTGCAGGCAAACTCAAATGTAATTCATTAATAACATAATCACAAGTGGATTGACTAACTGCAAGCAACTTCCACATTGATAAATGCTATGAGCTTTTATTGAACATTTTCAATTAAAGTGGAGAGCACAGCTATCTACTTCTTTCAGAAGATCTTAAAGTTTTTGTCAACAAAATTAATTTACGTGGGTCCTGTTCCATCTCAGCTCAGTATGACAAAGCAGAACAGTATGCAATTAAGCTCTACCACAACGTGTCTGGTATTCTGGAGCATGTTAAATCCAATAAGATCTGGAAAACCATGGCTTTAAGGGAGGATTCGCATGTGCCAGGGAGTGGGAAGACACTCATGCAGGTTTCGGGGAGAAGAGCATTGTAAGAGTGCTTGGCGACTGCCTGCAACCTTCAAGGGAAAGGAATGCCCCAGCCTGACAGCTGGACAGCAATCTGTTCTACCAGCCAGGGGCCCAGCTCCAAGACCACTGAGAGCCTGCTGAGGCCTAACAACTGTGCCTCTGTCGACCCCTCCAGGAGAAACAGAGATGCCGCAAACCAGCAATCCTGAAGGACTCACAGAAGCAACTGTTCAAATGAAGTCCACATCTCTGGAAAAGAAAAAGAGGAGAGGGAAGAGGGGCAGAAGATCAGGAGTTAAGGGAACTGCTTGCTTTGTGGCTGGGATCCCAAGGGCAGTTGTTGTGTTCTGTAGCTGACACCAGTTGGTCCCTACGCTCAAAGCAAGTAACATATATATGGGCTGAAAGGAGAGAACTTATCTTGTACTCCTAGGGATGAAAAATACAGAAACTGTTCAAAGAGATGTAGAACATAGAGAAAAAAAAAAGAGGTATACTTGTTGAATCAAGAGGTAGCAGAGAAGTCTCCTATTTAGAAAAAAATAATACTAGCTAATGCTCTGTGCTGGACACTGCTCCACTCCTTGACTATAAACTCAAAAAGAACAAGGACTTTCTTTGTCTCTTTCACTCATTGTGTACAGCCAGGACTTAATTCAGGACTTTGGAGCACAGTCGGTATTAGTATACTATTTTTTAGTGAGTAAATAAATAAAACAAACATCTAGCTAAAATAAAAAACACCACTTTAAGGGGTAGCGGTAATTCTATACTCTTGACTCAAACATTGTGAAGTACCAAGCATGTGTCAGGCACTGAACTTGGCACTGCTGATAAAGAGATAGAACAACAGGGTACCCTTGGGTTTGGTGGGGCAGCATCTACAGTAGAACTTTACCCAGCCAACACACATCAAGCCTGTGCTCTGGGTCAGACATGTGGCTGGGCACTGAGACGCACAGATGAGCAAGTCCTTCTCCCCGCCCTCTGAGAGCTCAGGGTGGTGTAAGTGGGAGGTGTCTATAAGAGAAATGCATCTGCAGGGTTAGGCTCAGAAACAGGATGTGAGGAATCTGCCTGGAGGGAACCAGCACATACTTTTCACTGCCAAGTATTAAGCGAAGAGCAGCGATTACCAAGAACGGAGGTTATGTAGGATTCCTGTATTGAGAGGATTATTTTTATATAACACATTACCACCCCTGCTCTAAGCAATCTATACAAATTCTTGAATGCCCTAGAACCTGGAAACCTGAAATTCTTCCGGTCCCCTGAGAAGCATTAGATTATATGACCCTCAGCTCTATAACCATCTGTAGGTTGTGATACAATGCAGTGCAGTAATACAATGAAGACAGAACTCAGACTCCAGTTCTGTAAAAGTCCTCAGCACTTAAAAAATTCAGGCAGGATAATTGCTCAATAAATGGCAACAATGTCCACTGCTGCAGCTGAGCCTGTGGCTGCAGACATCTCTCCAAGGCTCCTCAGGACTTTCCCACAGGAAGTACAGGAGGGTTTGGGGATTTCACGTGTACCAAGACAAGCTCTGACCAAACCCAGCCGCTAAGTCAGCAGAACCAGCTGCAGACTCACCCTGTGATGGGTTCCTTTCTTGTATTCGTCCTCTTCAAACCCTGCCCAGACTGGAGCCCGTGCCATTCATCTTCAAGCAAAGTAACTAACTTGTTCAAAGGGCCGGGGGGGGCTCTGATCTGGTTACGAGCAGCTGCAATCCAACGCAGCGCCTGGGGATTTGTGCAAGTTAAAGCCCTAGACAGCTTTTCTGTGTGTGGTGGTGGCTGTGTCAACACGTGCCACAGAAAGAGCACAGCCTCGAAATGCCCCACTGGCTCAGGAAGTAGAGCTGTGATACCTGGGAGGCGGGGGCAGAGGGAGACAGAAAAGGTGTGGGAACCCACTGTTTGAGCAAGTCTGCCTTCACCCCTCATCCGCCCTAATCATAGGGGAAGGTCTCCCCTGCTCTTTTCCTAACTGTATGACTCTTCAGTGATGAAGCAAATGGACATGATTCAGAAATCCCAAACGTTACCGTTGAATCCAGGCACCTCGTTCGTGTAATTCTCATCTTTCCCTTTCATCTTTCTTTTCTCATAACACTTCATTTAGTATTGAATGTGTTATACAACATAACCCATAGGTTACACAACCCAGAAGGATGGCAGCATCAAGCAGACAAACTGGCCCAACCTCCGTGAGGCACGGATTGCACAACACAGTGAACACGCCCAGAAGCAAATGCGCGAAGATCCTCTTGGATTATGTAATTAATAACTAGTAAGGAAAACGATTTCAAACGTGTCCCCTGAACCTTCCTTCGTAGTTGTGCAGGCAACATAAGTTTTAAGTAGTCTTCTCTCTTTCCTTGACATTCATGGTCCATGTCAAAGGGACGCACTCTACAGTTTTGACTAGAATTGTTTCAGCTTGCTTTCCTTTCCGAATTATCTTTACAGAAAAGGGCCATTCAGACTTCACGACTGTATTGCTTCCTTCTTAATCGGATTACTTTCCATCATGTTCAGTGAGTTCGGTCAATAAGACATGGGACAAATGCCATTAAGCAAGAAGAACGCACTCCACCTTCGCTATTTTTTTGGTGGGGGAGGAGGGGAAGCAGTGAACATGGTTAGGAGCTGGCCTAAGCTGAAATTAACATTGCTCTCAGAAAGAAATTTCAGAGACAATGGAATGGGACATAAGAATGGGGAGCTAATAGCCCTGGATTCTAATTCTGGCTCTGTAGGTAAATCAGCTACCACTTAAACTTTTTGTGCCTCAGTTTTCCTTCCTATAAAAAGGTGTACAACTACCCCATGAAGCAAGTGAGGACCGAACGCCAGGAGGAGTTAAACAGACTAGACTTCAGGTCCCCACCCTGTCACTCACCATGAGATCTTGGGTTTATTACCTTACAGCACCCTGCATTGCTGGGGTCCTAACTCAGGTTTTAACACCTGTGCCGAGTATGAAATGAGATGCTATCCGTGGTGTCACCATAGGTGGTTTTGCCCCTGCTTATTTGCCTCATACAAGGACTTGGCACTTAGAGCCCACAGAGCACACGGCCCTATATCTCTGAACACAGGCGCATCAGACTGGCTGCTTTTGGAAAGTCCCTTGTAAAGGGCACTTATGGTCCCCCGGACTCCCATGATATCAAAACTTGGGGTAGGTTAAACAGGGCTAAACCCAAGCACCATGCTGGGGGAGGGTGATGGTCACCCGGCAGATAGCAGCTAAGGCAAAAGCACCAACAGCCCACCTGTCGTCGTGTTTGTAACCCCGCCTTGCTCAGGAAAAGGTATAACTGGGATCAGGAAGAGCCAGCTCTCCGTGCTATTGGCAGCGAAACTCCGGCCTTTATTTTACATCTGAGAGCTGTGGGTGGCCAGCCCCTTTGCAAGGCACCCACAAAAGGTCAGCTTTTCAAGCCCACACTGTTCTTGAGCCTTTGCTGAAGCCAGGTACCTGCGCCTCGGTGGCCCCTAGAAGAGAATGAGGGAGGTGGGTGCTAACAGATGAGGGAGGCCACCCTTCGCAACCCGAGGCTGCGTTCAGCATGATGAACCACCTCTCACCGCTAGGCCTCCAGTACCTGCAGCGCCAGGATCCCGGCCTCGGATTTCATCAGCCCCACCCTTATCGCGTCCAGGAAAATGTTTTTAAAAATGTGCAAAGCGAAGGGAGACAGCAAAAGGTTATTCACTGATACACAAAAATTCACTGATACACAAATAAGCGAAGGGACTTGGACTGTGTGGCCCCGGGCCTGGCCCTGTGGAGTTCAAAGACGGGAGATTGCAGAGGAGGAAGAGCCCTAACCAAACAGTCGCTGGGGGCCCAGATCTTGGAGCGGTTGGGCAACACGTGCAGCCCAACAACCCCGGTACCTGTCCCCAGAAAAGGGAAACGTTTAAGGCAGAGAATAGCAGGGTCAGCCATCGCGGATGCAAACAATCCAGGCACGGCCACGGCAGCGCGGGCGCCTCCGGCCTCGGTTTCCCATCCTGCCAAACAAGGGTCAGTGTCTCCTAACCCTGCTTTTACTCTAAAACTCAACACCGCAGGCCGATGCCGCCTAAGGCTCGGGGACCGGAGAGGGAAGCAACAGCGAGGGAAGACGACAGCGGAGAGAAAAGAAGACGGGGATGCAGGGACGGGCTTGGCGGGTTTTCGGCTGCACTCCTCCTCCTTCCACACCTGAGTTCCCACGGCTGGGCCGAGGCCCCGTGCCCGTCGAGTCTGGGCCTACACTATTCAAGCTTCTCCCACCTCGCAGTTGCCACTTTCTGGAAGCCGTGAGCCCGATGCAGGCAGTACAACAACGCGTGCCAAGGGGTGGCAGGGTGAACGGTCCGGCTGGGGTGCGGAGGTTAGGTGAGAGGAGCCGGGGCTGGCCAGTGGGTGGG